>JABUQX010042938.1:17500-58709 GCA_015478945.1 Trachelipus rathkii
CATTAAATAAATAAGCAATGACAAAAACTCAAAATCCTCAGGATCAACCAGAATAAAGTATTATCACGTAAAATAAAATGCTTAATAGATTTTATTTATTAAGGAAACTCATTTAAATTTAAGAGGTGCAAATGACTAATCTAGGATAAAACACTCACCAAAATAATCACAGCTAGGGGCTAAAAGCAACACAAAAAAGCCGGCATTAATTAACATCGGGAAAACTTTCTGAAGACAAGTCAAAAATCAAAGCAGCTGCAACTTAAAAGGACCACTGTCACTATTGAAAGAAGGTTTAATGTTGGTAATGTATAGGGATTCAAAAATGTGTAGGTTGGTTGGTAAACTGGTTTGTGATGATATAGAGAAATTTGTATAATTAAAGGCGTGATCATGGGTGTGAGTATGGTCACGTATAGCAGAATAAGCAGGGGAATTCAGCAAAGGATTAGTGTGGGTGGAAAAAACTTTGTGTTCATTAATTCTGACATTTAATTGGCGTAGGGTGCTTCCTACAAAAGCGGCGTCACAGTCGCTACATAAAAATTTGTAAATGACAGAATACTGTAAATGTAGCGACTGTGACGCCGCTTTTGTAGGAAGCACCCTACGCCAATTAAATGTCAAAATCAATGAACACAAAAGTTTTTCCAACCACTAATTTCTTTGCAGCAATTTACTATGTTCTGCCTTATGCATTGTCATAACCACTGCCCATGATGCGATTTTAATTGTACAATTTCTGCTCAATATCTGAAACAGTTCTGTCTTTGAATCCCACTAATCACCACCATTAAGCTCTTCTCAGCGACAGTGGTCTTGCAGCTGCATTGACTTGATAGCTCAGTGCCAGCTTTGTGTTGCTGCTTGCTGTGGTCAAGTCCTAGACAATTGTTCACACCTCTAAATGAACCTTTGTAAATAGATCTGCTAACATACCATACATTATAATCTTTGTTCTGTGTTGATCCAAGATTTGTTTTTCAATGTTCTTATTTTATTTAATGTAATTCATGTGTTCATTATGATGATAGTGACACCAAACAATATGTTTAATTTCTTAGCTATAGTTAAATTTATTTTCTTTAAATTACCTCTTTACTATTATAATTATCGATGTTCTTCAACCTGACGATAGCCAGAGACGATATTGCCAGACCTGTTTTGTCGTTAAATACTGAGTACCTTCGTCACTTTACTTTTTATTCTCAGAAACAAGATACCCTAGCACTTATAGAAACTAGATTGACTATATATATATATATATATATATATATACCTATATATATATATATATATATATATATATATATATATATATATATATATATATATATATATATATATATTATATATAGATATATATAAAAATACATATATATACTATTCTTTAACAATATATCTATATATCTATCCTGCTGCTCCCATATGGTTTTCTCTGTTATAGGGAGGTGATAGGTAGAAGCACCGGGAATCACTCACCAATTCTATTAACCAATAACTAAGATTGAAAAAGTTCGAAAATAAAGTTAAAAAGCAGAAAAGAAAGAAAGAAGGTTTCTTGACATCACTTCGTCTTTTGTTAAATAGATGAATTTTAGGTCTACTTACTGATCGTCGTTTGCAACACACAATCAAAGATGATGTTTGCTATATTCTACAAGAGCATTATGCTTTCTTTTTCGATGGGTATAAGATTTAGGACTCAATGTAGTCCTTCAAGTCGCGCCCTCTTAAATGTTCTGATGTTCACGACTATTGAGTATTTACTCCCACCTTTTCGACGATTCTTTCGATAATCAAATTTGATGAACAAGAAATAAAGTAGGAGAAAGAAAGAGAATTTAGGTTTAACAAGTTTAATAAAGGATAGAAAAATAAATATTAAAATGATCTTAATATATTGATCATGAAGATAAATTAAGAGTTTGTATAAATAGTAGCAGAATACATATTAGGATATGTATTTATTAATCCCAAACTGGTTTCAATAAGAAGTAAAGAATTTAATACTATGATCTAGAAATATTGATCACAATTTATTAACATCGACATATAATAATATAATCGAATAATATTCACAAGAACTTTTATGAACTGTAAAATTACTGAGAAACTGATTCCAAAATTTATTATATATAATTTATACCGCAGTGGATAGGTATAATAGTTCCGTACCCATTTCTGTACGATGTCAAGATTATTATCACAGGTAAGGGCTGACTTTCAGTTCGTAGATAATAATAGAATTTGTAGTCTTTGCATGTATCTGTAGTTGGTGATTTTAATAATGTTTGTATGGATTTAACATTAATGAATCTTTCTATTTCCAGAACATAATTCTCAAAACTTTTAGGTATTTCCTTCTGAAGTCCAAGATAATGCAATCTACACAAAAATCGATTTTCAATCCAGAATTAAAAACCCTACAGAAGAAAGTACTTTTGGTAATTTCCCCTTATTTTATTTAAGTGATTTTTATTTATTAATATCTTTTTATTTTCAGAATTACTCACCCTGTTCCTTAGTAAAGAGAATATAAGGGGTCAATTATATCTGGTACTTTTCTAAGATAGAACTTCTGCACACTCGAACGCAAAGAGCAACTGATTTATTGTTCTCGCAAATAATTTAAATACTTCAATAAAATAACTCAAATCATAAAATGAGGAAAGTAAATATTAACTAAGAAATCGAAATTATATGCTTACATAAAACAATATTATCAGTTCAGTACTGAAAAATACATATATAGATTAGTCATGATATTAAGTTCATAGATTTTTCCATAATACAGATAAATGAACAACACACAACTCTCGAATGATCTCAGAATTAATCTTTACTAATTAATATCCGTATATAGTAAAATGGACCAAATAGGCTCCATTATATATATACACAGCCAAACCTTAATCCCCACCTAAAATTTCAATGCCTGAAAATTCGACGATGAACAGGTGGTGATTCAACTGGCGGAAGTATGAATATAACATATTTAACTAAAAATGATTCTTTTATTTTTTTCTGAAAATCAAGTCTCAAAATTCATAAAATTAAGAAATGCTTACAACATATTGCATTTCTCATTATAGTCACCCACTTGACATATGATATGCCAGTATTAAGTATCGTGTTTTCGCATAAACAATGGTATATTTTTGACCCAAATTTCTGATGACGTGACCTTTCATGACAAATTTTATAATTGATTTTACAATCCAACAGTGTTTAAATTCTGAACAGTAATTATGTCAGTAATTATTGAAATTAAAACGATGGGAATAACAATGAAAAAATTTGGCTTGATGGTACTGATCTTAACTTTTGAACCCATTTTCTTTGCTAGAAGCATGTGGAGCACGTCCATTCAAAGCCGCACGTCAACAAGTTACTCTAATTTAACATTAATATAGTTCTCGTGTAGATGACAATGATAGCTCTGTTATACTCAGCTTTCAGTTTTCAAGAAGGAGTAAAGCCTTTAAATTCTTCAACGTACATGAGATCTTTGATCAATCGAAGTAATAAACAACCAATCGATAGTTTGTTCTTCCCAGATATGTCTTGCTGTTCTCGTCCTACTAAATAGGAATAATATTCACAATTGTTTGCTTAACACTCACAATTGTTGATTACAATATCAAAACTTTCCCCCAAATAAAATAGAAGTTTCATTCTGATCATATTGATTGATGTGCCTTTTGTTCCGCTTGATTTCAAAAGTCCACAAGAAACAACAATCTCCAGCTTTTACCTTGAATTTAAAGCAAGTCGGAAAAATTTGCTGTATTCAAGTGCCACCTCGAAATAGCTATGGCATGGGTACCACAAATTTAGATAGTACCGCAATTTTTGCCTTACTTTTGTGAATAAATACAGTGCTCAGCAAACAATGCAGCCTGTTTCAAGTTACAACTAACACGCTTATTAATATATTATGATTTGGAAACTCTTGCTGTCTAACTTAGGCTTTTAATGTCCATTCTACGAATTTACATGAGCTTTTAGCAAGCGTGAAGTCGCGTCTTATAAGTTCTAAAATGATTTTACTGATAGAATGAGCCAATAAGTACTATCCTTTTTGATTGAGTAGTCAGTGGTCTAAATAAGACAGAATCTAACTAAACGGTCCTTTCAATATTTGAAGAAAAAACGTAAAAGAAAGTATCAAAATGACCCCGAAATGAGGTATCTTCCCTACTTTAAGACACTTAATTTGTACGTAGAGGTGGTTTTATGGTTTCGTCAATAAGTCAAACTTTAATTAATTTTTAATATTGTTCAAATTAATTTTAAAGAATTGCAACTTATCAGAAGTTACGTTATATTAAATAAAACTACCTAAAATATAGTATAATTAATAAAATTTATCTCAATACAACTTGAAATATATCAACTCAAATATTACTAGAACTATACACTAAATGAGTTCGTAGTTTGTTCAACCACAGGTAAATTACTGTTCTCTATCCTATGCCATTTAATTATAAATGATAAGAATCCAAATATTTAGATGACAAATATAATTTTAAACCACCCACACTACTTCGTTCGCCCACACAACACTCAAAGAAGTTACCACTCACTTCCACGCTTTGATTTTTCAAAACTTTCTCCACTCAACAGTGTTCCATATCTCATCGTACCACTATTCCTATTGATGGTGTAATGTATTATTAAAATAAAAGCTAATTATGCATCGCGCAAAATCTTAATACCTCGTTAAAAAAAATACATACAATTCAGAATTATTCAAAAGTGTTACAATATTCGGATTGGGGAAACAAACGATGTATAGGATGGGTATACATCAACAAGTGTGGGGCCAGGGTCAGGCATGCCACCCTATCATAGTCACCAAAAAGTACAAAATAACAAATAATAGATTATATATATAAGTATATATATATATATATTAATATATATATACCGTATATAGAATATATATGATATTATAAATAATATTATGTATATATATATAAATTATATATATATAAATATATATATAATAATATATATACTATATACTATATTATGATATAATATATATATATATAGTATCTATATATTATAAATAAGTAATCGTTTAAACAGTGTGCATCTTAAAAAAATATTAATTGTCGGAAAAGTTCTTGGTGAGTGAAAAATCTAGGAGGGTAGCCATGCCCCCTTGCCCAGCCATAAGGGCGGCCCCCATAATATATAATATATAAGTAATATATAATATAATATATATATATATATACTATATATAATATTATATATATATATATATATATATATATATATATATTTGTAGACACCTGAGATTACTTAACTACAATGGACTGAACTACTAAAGACGGGCAGCCCCACTGTGAACAGCGTGGACCTGAATTTGAACCCTGGTATGATTCTATAACGAACCAAGACAATCCAAACAGCAGTACCTACAGGATACTAATTTCGCGCACTCTGGATAGTAAATCTGTGACCACAAAGAAGAACCTGACCTAATGATCTTAAAATACTCCTGCACATAAAAATGCTCCATAAAACCTTTTGTCAACAATTACACTACAAGTGCGAGGGTGTTCAATAACTTAGAATTGATAACATCAATATAAATAAATTACTTATTAAAAAAAGATGAAAATGCAATTCAATTCAATCCAGAGATAAGGAAAAATAAATGCCCAAGATATAGACCAAGTTTATGGATATATTACATATCGATAAAAGAAGAACAGTAAGAGAAAGACACTAAAAAAAATAATATATAAGACAATATATCGAAATGGGTTTAAATTGAATACAGAAAACAAAAAGTAATAGTCAACGTGCCGGTTATTAACCAAGTTTATATATTAACCATATCATAAAAGAAAGAACAAAAAAAAAAAAGACAAAAAAAAAAAAAAAAAAAAAAAAAAAAAAAAAAAAAAACAAAATCTGTAGCAAATATATAGAAATGGATAGATTTTGACACCAGCAAAATGGATAAATAATGTGCCGGTTATTATGAACCATCGTTTTAATATATTTTACTTGCTTGAAAAAAAAAAAAAAAAATAAAAAGCACCAAAAAAAAATAAATAATCTTAATAAATAATTAATAATAGGAAAAAAAAATACTAAACCTAGGTCAGATATTAATATTCCCCAGAGATATAATAATTGTTAAAAATTTCAATCAATGGAAAATATCATAATATTGGCATATAAAATAGTAATCAAGAAAAAATAAGTTAAAGAACTATTAATCAGGTAAAAGCTTTTATATCATATTGAAAAGATAGAAGAAATACTTTAACTAACTTGAAATCATTTAGCAAAAAGATCACTAAGATTATTACTAAAATCATCTAAAGTAAATAATAAATTTACTTAATAACCAGAGAAAAAATATATCAAGGAACAAACTTTACTTTAGCTATCTATCACTGTATTCGATAAAAATAAATGCCATCAAAATTATCAAAAACAGCAATATTGCACTTACGTAAATCAATAAACCGGTGACTTTAACATTGGTACAGCTTTCCGCAAGAACAATAAACCCAATATGAAAAAATATTAACACTTAAACCTGAGAATTTGCATTTTTGAAGAACGAAGGAACAAGAAAATGTTATTCAGCTTTTAAAGCAGAAAACTTTGCAAGCATAATAAAATTTACAAATAAAAATCACAATAATTAACGCAATATCAATAAACGATATATAACAAAGGTAAGTATTATCCGGTAACATACAGATCAACTTCTAAAGATCGTTCTCAACACATTGACTTGTATAATTGATTGAAGTCTTTTCTTTCACTCAATAATCTATCAACTTCCTTTCATATTTACGTGCGAGTAATGCTAAACTGAATTAAGAACACAATATTAATGTGATAATTAAAATTTGCTTAATTCTCACAAAACGCCATTTAATCATATTATGTGTTGACTAAAGAGGCAACAAGGGAAATATAATATATGTACAATTGAAAAATACGATATTAAATAAAATAAACAATTGATACAATAAATATATTTAATAAACATTTAATATAAAAATTATAATTTTTACCTTTTATGACATATTTAACAACTCTAATTCAATGTTGTCTGAAACTTTTATTATAATTTATAGTGTAAAGCCGACTTGTCCTCAATTCATACTTAAAATTACAGAATAATTTTTAATTTTAACAACCAGCATGGTGTTTGCAAAATTAGAAACTCCAATATTATCAGAGAATGAAATGTTATCCTAACTGAATATTAAAATCATAAATTTAATGTATCCGTATTATTTGTTAATCGATTTTAATTTGGTCTAAAAAATGTTTGAAAAAGCCTGGCGACACTCCAGAATAGGGTGAAGGTGGCCTGCAGCAATTTTATCCATTATTTGTTCGAGGAAACTTGTGTAAGCTGTTACGTTTGGCATACCATCCTTTTTACGACGATTTTGAAAGTTCGTCTGTTGTACCGTTATTACTTACCTGTGTTTTAGATCCTTTGTTGATATTGCGTTAAATTACCTTGATTCAATTATTTAATATTTTATTCTGTGTTTAAAATTTTTCGTATTGATTGATATTTTTTATTATAGCATTTAAATTTTTTTCTCTTTGTGGTTTAAAGTGTCTACATATATCATATTGGTTTTATGTACTGGAAAGCTGTCCAAATGCTGAAGTCACCTGTTTATGAAATTACAGTAAGTGCAATAATGCAAATTTTAAAAATTTTGATGCATTTGATTTTCATGTTAAAGATTTAAAGCAAAGTAAAGTTTGTTCCTTGATATATTTTTCTCTGGTTATTAAAGTAAATTTATTTATTTATTTTAAATTATTTTATTAATTAATTTGTAACATCTTTAGATATTGCCAGCTTATTTAAATATATTCTTATTACCTTGATTGAATATGAGATAGATCCAAGTGTAGCGTATCTCTTACATTAATTTTTTCCACTGATTAAGCTAGTTATAAATCCATGTTGCCGTGATATTAATATGTCTCTTCGATATATATTTTGGCAATTTATTATATCTCGGAATATAATATCTGACCCTAATTTAGTATTTTTCCTATCATTAATTTAGTATTTTTCCTATTTTTTTCCCCCTTTTTTTTTTTTTTTTTTTTTTTTTTTTTTTTTTTTTTTTTTTTTTTTTTTTTTTTTTTTTTTTTTTTTTTTATTTTCTTTCTTTTGTAATATAGTAATATATTATAAAGACTTGGTTGCATAATAATTCAGTAAACTGATTAATTATGTTACGCTTTAATATTTTAATATGAAATGATAATTAAGAGGCTAAATTTTTTTTTTTTTTTTTTTTTTTTTTTTTTTTTTTTTTTTTTTTTTTTTTTTTTTTTTTTTTTTTTTTATACATTTTTTTTTATAGTATTATAAAACTTGGTTCATAATAACTGGCACGTTGATTTGCTTATTTTGCTGCATTTAATCTTATTCCATTTCGATATATTTTATTATATATTTATTTTTTTACGTGTCTTATCTTATGTTCTTTCTTTATATAGTAATATATCATAAAACTTGGTTCATAATATCTGGCATAGTTATTTACTTATTTGTAGTATTGGATTAAATGATATTTTTCATTTTTTTAAAATAAATAATTTATTTATATTGCGTGTTATCAATTCTATTTTTGAACCCCTCGCACTGTGATAGTCGTATTTTAACCGAAGAGGATTTTGATGTCAGGTTTTTTTATGCATGTTATTTTAAGGATCATTCAGGTCCAGGTTTATCTTTGTGGTCAAGATATTACTATCCCAGAGTGGCGAAAATTTAGTATCCTGTGGTAACTGCTGTTTGGATTCTTGGTTGTTATAGAATAATAACCCAGGGTTCAAATATCAGGATCCACGTTGTTCACCAGTGGGGGCCTGGCCGTCTTAAGTATTCAATTTAACATAGTAATGTAATTCTTGGCTGTTACAAATATAAATATATATATATAATATTAAATTATATATATATTAATATAATATATATATAATATATATATATATAATATAATATATAATATAATATATATGTGGGCCCGTTAGGGGGCAAGGTAGGGCATGGCTCTCTCTACGATTTTCAACCTCAGCACGGGGAAATGAGAAATTTCACACAATAATTTTTTTTAAGATCAACTGTTATAACGATATAATATCAATATATATATATATATATATATTATATCTATATATGTTATATATATAATAATATATATATATAATAATAATATTATATATATATTATATATAATATAGTATATAATATAGTACGATAATATATATATATCTTAGTTATATATATATATATATATATATATAATATATTATATTAATTTATATTCAATTTGAAGTTTTGTTTATTTTGATACTTTTTGGCTGGATCATGTAGGGGATGCCATGCCTACCTGGCCCCACCCACACTGTAATGTATACCGCCATCCATAACATTCGTGTTTTCCCCAATCCGAAATTTAACAACTTTGAAAATAATCTGAATGTATGTCATTCTTTTTATAAAACGATATCTTCATCATTCTAATGAATTTAAGCTTTATTTAATGTTACATCATAATAGGACTTGTACGATGAGATAACGTGGAAACTGGTTTGATCGGAAAGAAAAGTTTGAAAAATAAGCGTGGAAGTGAGGTAACTTCTTGAGTGCTTGTGGAGCCGAACGAAGTAGTGGGGGTGGTTAAAAATATTATTATTGTCATCTGACAAGTAATACTGAAATATGGATACATTTATAATTAAATGGCATAGGATAGAGAACAGTAATTTACCTGTGGTTGAACAAACTACGAACTCATTTAGTGTTAGTTCTAGTAATATTGATGATAATTCAAGTGGTATTGAGACCAATCCTGTTAATGATACTAAATTTGGTAGTTTCTACTTCTAATATAACGTACTAAAAGGAAAATGTTCAGGATTTTTAAAATTACATAATTGAAACCAATATTAAAATTAATTAAAGTTTGACTTATTGACGAAACCATACAAACCACCAATTACGTACAAATTTAAAGATGTTAAAGAGGGAAAGAGGCCTTTTCTTAATGGATGGCTAGATCTGCACAGTTCTTGGCTAGCGTATTCTAAAATATTGAAAGGACCGTTTTGTAGATTCTGTCTTATTTAGACCTTCTATCAAAAAAGGTATACTTATTTGGCTCATTTATCGTAAAATCATTTAGAAACTATAAAGACGCGCACTCACGTGCTAAAGCTCATGTAAATTCAGAATGACATAAAAAAGCCTAAGTAGCAGCAAAGAGTTTCAAACGAATAATATTAAATAAGCGTGTTAGTGTAACTGAACAGCTGCATGTTGCTGAGCACTTATTTATTCAAAAAGTAGGCAAAAATTGGTACTTTAAAATTTTGTGGTACCCATGACATAGCTATTCGAGGTAGCACTGCAAATACAGGCAAATTTTCCGACTTGCTTAAATTCAGAGTAAAAGCTGGAGATGTTGTTCTTGTGGAACTTTTGAAATCAAGCGGAACAAAGGCCAAATACACATCACATATGATTCAGAATGAACTTCTATTTATTTGGGGAAAGTTGATATGTAATCAAATTGTGAATGTAGCAAACAATTGTGAATATTTCTCCTATTTAGTAGACGAGACAGCAGACATATCCGGGACAGAACAACTATCGATTGGTGTTTATTACTTCGTTGATAAAGATCTCAATGTACGTGAAGAATTTAAAGGCTTTACTCCTCTTGAAAACTGAAAGCTGAAGATATAACAAGAGCTATATTGTCTACTACACGAGATATATATAATTTAAATAGAAGTAAACTTGTTGGACGTGGGTTTGATGGGTGCTCCACCATGTCTAGCAAAGAAAATGGAGTTCAAAAGTTAATAAGAGATAGTACCCTAAAGCCAAATTTTTTCATTGTTATTCCCATCGTTTAAATTTAGTAATTAATGACATAAATACTGTTCCAGAATTTCTAAACACTGTTGGAATTGTAAAACAATTTATAAAATTTTTCCATGAAAGTACGTCACTCAGAAATTTGGGTGCAAATATACCATTGTTATGCGAAACACGATACTTAAATAAGCTGGCATATCATATTCAAGTGGGATGATATAATGAGAAATGCAATATGTTGTAAGCATTTCTTAATTTTATGAATTTTGAGACTGATTCAGAAAAAAATTAAAAAGAAACATTTTGTTAAATATTGTTTATTTCATCCTTCCCGCCAGTCTGAACTCACCACCTGTTCATCGTGAATTTTCCAGGCATTGAAATTTAGGTGGGGATTAGGTTTGGTGTGGGGGGATGTAATGGATCTTATTTGGTTCATTTTACTATATACGGATATTAATTGTTAAAGTTTAGTTCTGAGATCATTCAAGAGTTGTGTGTTGTTCATTTATCTGTATTATGGAAAAATCTATGAACTTGATATCATGACTAATCTATATATGTATTTTTCAGAACTGAACTGATAGTATTATTTTATGTAAGCATATAATATGAATTTCTTAATTAATATTTACTTTCTTAATTTTATGATTTGAGTTATTTTATTGAAGTATTTAAATTATTTGCGAGAACAATAAATCAGTTGCTCTTTGCGTTCGAGTGTGCAGAAGTTCTATCTTAGAGAAGTACCAGATACAATTGATCCCTTGTGTTCTCTTTACTAAGGAACAGGATGAGTAATTCTGAAAATAGAAAATTAATAAATAAAAATCACTTAAATAAAATAAGGGGAAATTACCTAAACCTATCTTTCTTAAAACACTATCTAACTAAGATAAATAAGATGGCGGGGGAGAGATAGTTAGAAACTGCTGTGGAGGAAGAGGATTGAAAGATATAGATCAGTGGTTCACAAACTTTCACCCACCCCTATCCTTTACCAATATATATATATATATATTATATATATAATAATATATAATATATATATATTATATTATAATTATATATATGAATATATATATATATATATATAATTAGGTTTGGTGTGGGGGGATGTAATGGATCTTATTTGGTCCATTTTACTATATACGGATATTAATTGTTAAAGATTAGTTCTGAGATCATTCTAGAGTTGTGTGTTGTTCATTTATCTGTATTATGGAAAAATCTATGAACTTAATATCATGACTAATCTATATATGTATTTTTCAGTACTGAACTGATAATATTGTTTTATGTAAGCATATAATTTCGATTTCTTAGTTAATATTTACTTTCTTAATTTTATGATTTGAGTTATTTTATTGAAGTATTTAAATTGTTTGTGAGAACAATAAATCAGTTGCTCTTTGCGTTCGAGTGTGCAGAAGTTCTATCTCAGAGAAGTACCAGATACAATTGATCCCTTGTGTTCTCTTTACTAAGGAACAGGATGAGTAATTCTGAAAATAAAAAGATATTAATAAATAAAAATCATTTAAATAAAATAAGGAGAAATTACCTAAAGTACTTTCTTCTGTAGGGTTCCATTCTTAGGTCTGGATTGAAAATCGACTTTTGTGTAAATTGCATCATCTTGGACTTCAGAAGGAATTAACTAGAAGTTTTGGGAATTCCGTTCTGGAAATAGAAATATTTATTAATGTTAAATTCTTACCAACATTATCGGAATCAACAACTACCGAGATATGCAAAGACTACAAATACTATTTTCATCTACGAACTAAAAATCAGCCCTTACCTGTGGTAATAATCTTGACATCGTACAAAAATTGGTACGAAACTATTATATCTATTAACTACGGTATAATTTGTATATATTAAATACTGGAACCAGTTTTTTCAGAAATTTTGCAATTCATAAAAGTTCTTGTGAATATTATTCGATTATTTATATGTCGATGTTTATAAACTGTGATCAATATATCTAGATCATACTATTTAATTCTTTACTATTTGTTGACATCATTGAAGGCAGTTTGGGATCAATATATATCGATCCTAATATGTATTCTGCTACTATTTGTACAAACTTTTCAAACTATTCTTATGATCAATATATTAAGATCATTTTAAATATTTATTTTATATTCTTTATTAAACTTATTAAACTTATATTCTCCTTTTCTTTCTCCTACTTTATATTCTTGGTCATTAACTTTGTTTATCAAAAGAATCGTCGAAAAGGTGGGAGTAAATAATCAACAGTCGTGAACATCAGAACCTTTAAGAGGGCGCGACTTGATGGACTACATTGAATCCCAAATCTTATATCCATCGAAAGAGAAAGCATAATGTTCTTGTAGAATATCGCAAACATCATCTTTCATTGTGTTTTGCAAACGACTATCAGTAAGTAAAATAAAATTCATATATTTAACACAAAGAAAAATTGTTGAAGAACCTTTCTTTCTATCCCGTTTTTAACTTTATTTTCGAACTTTTTCAATCTTAGTTATTGGTTAATAGAATTGGTGAGTGATTCGTGTCTTCTACCTATCACTCTCCATAATATATATATATATATATACATGTCACACATCATATTGATATATATATATATAGTATATATATATATAAATATATAGAATATATTATATATATATATATATTATAAATATATATATATTATAGATATTAGGTATATATATATATATATATATAATATATATAAGTATATAATATAATATAATAATATATATATAGTATATACTATGATCATAATGATCTGTATTTTTATTATTTTAATTTGAGATAAAAACTACAGCACGAAGGCTCCAGACAGCGGAATTGGAAAAGACTTTAATGACAAAGATTACATCTTATGTCGGAATATCATCAAGTTTCCCATCAGGTCAGGTCTTTATCAATGATAAATTTGATGTAATTAAAACATACAAAACAATATAAAATAAAAATAAGAAAAAAATTTAACTATAGGTTATTAAAGAAATTCAAACATATTCGTTATCGGTGTTAAGTTTAGCATCTAGACAATATACATTTCTAAAATTTTGATTAGGAAATGTGTTGCTTACAAAAACACAATATCCTCTGGATCAACAGAAATAAAGTATTATAAGTAAAATAAATGGTTAGAATAGATTTTCTATTCTTATGTAAAGGGAAACTGCAATTAAAGTTTAAGAGGTGCAAATAACTAATCTAGATAACAACTCACCAGAATAATCACAGCTAGGGCTTAAAAGACAACACAAAAAAAGCCGGGCAATAAAATTAACATCGCGGAAAACTATGTCTGAATGACAAGTCAAAAATCAAAGCAACGTTGCAACTTAAAAGGACCACTTCCAGCTATTGAAAGAACGGGCTTAATGGTGGTAAGTATGGGATTTTCAAGGAAATGCTTGCAGGTTGGTTTGTCAAGCAACAGGTTATATATTTGAAATTACTTCACTCCTCCGCAAAGTATAATTAAAATCGTGATTCATAATATGGAGTCATTGGTCACGTAGCAAGCAACTGAGCAGGGGAGTTCCAGCAAAGAATTAGTGCGGTGAAAAACACTTTTGTGTTCATTGTGATTTTGTACGAATTATTGGCGTGAGGGTCGCTTCCTACAAATAGCGGCGTCACAGTCGCTTGAATTTACAGTACTTCTGGCTTCATTCTTACGATAATTTTTTATGTACGGTCGACTGTGGACGCCGCTTTTTGTAGGAAGCACCCTACGCCATTAAAATGTTAGAATAATAACATCAAGTTTTTTCGCACCTCTACACTAATTCCTTGCTGATATTCCCCTGCTTATTCTGCTTTACGTGACCATGCTCACACCCATGTTCACGCCGGGAATTATACCGTTTTTCTTATAGGTTCAGAAAATCAGGTTTACCAACTCACCTACACATTGTTGAACTCCCTTATAGCTATCTTAGCCAACTATTACACCTTTCAAATATGTGACGATGGTTCCTTTAAGTTGCAGCTGCTTTGATTTTTGTACTTGTCTTCAGAAAGTTTTTCCCGATGTTAATTAAATGCCGGCTTTTTTTGTGTTGCTTTTGCCCTATGCTTCGTGATTATTTTTGGTGAGTGTTTTATCCTAGATTAGTCATTTGCACCTCTTAAAATTTAAATGAGTTTCCGTTTAATAAAATAAAATCTATTAACCATTTTATTTTACGTGATAATACTTTTATCCGTGTGTTTGGTGCCAATGACGTGATTTTGGAGTTTTTGTCATTTGCTTATTTATTGTAATGTAATTTAATAAATGGAGGCATGTTAATTGATGATAACGACACCAAATTAATGTTTAATTTCTTAATGTATTATTAAATTTTTCAATCTGCCTTTCTATCTCTTCTATTATTCCCTAAGATTTGAAATTAACATACAAATTGTAAACTGACGATGGGAAATGATGTATTCCGAAACGTTGTAAATTAGTCATTAAGTTTTTTTTATCATGCGCTGTCCTGGAGCTTGTGCTGCTTTTCTATTTAACTTTGATATATTTTTCTATTTGCAGAGCCGTTGGTAAAACATGTCTTCTCATAAGTTATACTACAAATGCATTTCCAGGAGAATATATTCCTACAGTGTAAGTTTTGCAATTAAAGATTCTTCTCATTTGTTTACTCCTAATTTTTTTCAGTATGAACTTTATTTTCATTTAGTGGAAGTATGCTTAACCATTGAATAATATCCCTGGAACTTTTTAGGTAAAAAATTAATGAACCAGCTTATCCCATTAGAGGCTGACACAGAAGTACCCCCATTGGTCAAAGTAGAAATCAATCCATGGATATAAAATTAAAATTAAAATCTATAAGGTAGTCAGAATTACCAAAAGGTGTAAGTAAAAATTTGAACAGTTGTTCAGATTAAAGGCAAAGGTACCCTGAAACAATGTTTGAGAGTGTAGTAAAAAGAAAAGGGTAGTATGTTCCAGACTGTAGCTACATATTTTTCATCAGTTAATGGATTTGTTGAACTAAATTTTAAATCAGGGATAGTGGGTCAGAATCCAGAGTTCAGACTTTTCTAAAGAGTCGGTGTCGAGAGTTGATTGTTTGACTTAACTCCTAACTTCTTTTAAAAATACTATCCAGGTTACAATAAAAGAAAAATTAAACATTTAATTATAGCTATATCAATAAACCAATAATAATTATTGTTAATAATAATTATCATAGAGAATGATAACAAACTGCAGCTATAAATATAATAACATTCATAAAAATTCTTTATAACATTTAATATATATATATATATATATATATATATTATATATATATATATATATATATATATATATATATATATATATATATATATATATATATATATATATATATATATATAAAATTGTATGAATCATATGGGTACATGGAATGTCAGAGGGATAAACAGTGTGGAGGAGAGAGGTGATGGAGTTTTAGAAAGGGCAAAATTTGATTTGCTGCTGTACTGAAACAAAGATTAAAGGAAACGGTGTGAAAATGGAGTGGTGTGGTGTAAATGTATGTGTGCTGGTGTGGAAAGTAATAGGGGGGAGAGAAGGAGTTGCAATTTTGATGAGTAACTTGTGGTCAAGAGCTATGGTAGAACTGTGTGTGTGGAAGTCCCTAGAATTCTATGGTTAAATTAAGTTGAAAAGGTCAAGGTATGTGTGGTTGTGATGTATGGTCCATCTGAGGGAAAACGTTGAAGAGAGAATACGATTTTTTTGGGATAATCTGAATGATGTTTGGATGGGGTGAGTAGGAGCTTCAGTTGATAGTGTTGGGAGACCTGAATGGTTGATAGGTGATCAAAAAGGATGGTATAAACAGGTGGTTTTGGGGTGTCGGGAGAAATGAGAATTGGTAGGAAGGTGATTGACTTCTGTGAGGAAAGAGGTATATGTGTGTAATTACTTTCTTTAAACACAAAAGTATCAATACAGTATACTACGAATTGGTTAGGTAGAGATGATATGCGAAGTGAAAGTATGATTGATTTTGTGTTGTGAAGAAGATGTTGAAGTATGTGTTGGGATGTTTATAAATCAAGTGAGGGCTTTTAAGGAATGGGATTATCCGGATCATTATGTTTGTTCCATGTAAATTAAGTTAGTGGGCGCTTGGATGGAGAGGAAGGTGATAAGAAGGAAGTGGGTAAAATTAAGAGTGAAGTTAGGTGGAGCAAGAGTATAAGGATAAGTATGTAGTAGCGCTCGCTAGAAATCAGTTGAATGTTGAACAAGTTGAAACTGACAAATCTGGGAGCAATTGTGGAAGCAATTGTTGCAGTGCAAAAGAAAGTATGTGGAATGTGCTAAGTGGAAGTACGAATGTTAACAGTGAGTGGTGGAGATGAAGAAGTGATGCAAGCGGTTAGAAGTACAAAAGAAGAGTGGTTGAATGTACTAAAAAGCAATGATGAGGTTCAAAAGAAAGATGCTTGAATTATATAAGGAGGAAAAAGAATACTAAAAGGTGCATAACGTAGGGAGAAAGAAGAGGTAAATGAACAGTTTTGGAAGGAGTTGCAATGGGGACTTACAAGGGAAATAGGAAGCTCTTCTGGGAAGGAAGCGCGAAAGGTTAAGTGAGAATAAGGGGAACCTGCTCCGAATAATGAATAGGGATAGGTCTTTTCGTACCTGATGAATGGATGTGAGGGAAGTGTGGAAAGAACACTTCAAAAATCTGCCTGACATTGGCAGTAATGAAAAGAGGTGATAGTGAAATGTGTGTGGGTTTGGATGGTGCAAGAAGGAATATGTATTTTTGGGGATGAGGTATTAGCAAGGAGGAGGTAAGGGGGACTGAGAAAGTTAAAGAATGGTAAATCTGAGGTATAGATGAAATTACTGGTGAAATGGGCAAGAACTGGAGGCGAGTATGTGATTGATTGGATTTGGAAGTTATGTAATAAAGCGTTTAATGGAGGGTATAGTTCCGCAGGATTGGAGGAGAAGCAGTAATAGTACCCTTATATAAGGGTAAGGGGAGATAGTAAGGGGAACTGTAAAAATTAATAGGGGAATTAGTTTATTGAGTGGCTGTAAAGGAACGATATATGCGGTATTCTTTGGTCGAAAGAGTGCTCTCGAGTGACTGAAAGGACTGATTTGGTGAAGAACAAAGGTGCGTTAAGGAGTGGTAGAGGATGTGTGGATGACATCTTTACAGTTTCTGTTATGAATTGAGAAAATGAGGGAGAACAAGAATAAATTGTATTTAGGTTTTATGGATTTGCAAGCAGGCGTAATGATAGGGTTAATAGGGAAGATAGGATTAATGGGGAGCTCTATGGCAGCGTGTTAGTGATGTATGGGTGTTGGTGGTATGAGTATGTTATGAGGATAGTGGAGGCGTGTGTAATAATAGAATGGTGGTAAAAGGTGATTGGGTTTAGTATTAATGTGGAGTGAGACGGGGTTGTGTTATGTCTCCCCTTGGTTATTCAATAGATTAAATTAGATAACATATATTTTTACATTGTTTTTATATGTCAGCTGTATTTGTTTGCATTTGAATGGTTACACAAAAATCAAGGAATTTAAAGAAATTTGCAGAATTTTCTGAAAATGTTTTTGCAACTGGATGTAAATTCAAAATTTTTGTGGATTGCAACCTAGAAATTTAAGCATTGGAAATGTTTAATTGGCTAATTTTTTAGATATCTCCTCCCTAGATTGTGTTAAGATTTTCATTCATCTTACCATACTAGTTTAAAAAAAAGAGATATATTAAAAATAAAGAAAAGTACTAATTTATGTTCATTTTTGTTATATTTGGACAAGATATACTCATTGACCTTATGAACCATTTTACCAAAATATTCTGCTTATTATCATTAACATAAAAGATAAAGAAGAGGAATTTTTTTGCTCTGAAACGTTTTTGCTTACAATTCACTTTCTTCATCTCTTGTATGTCTTTTAAATGTTTTGAATTAATAATTATATTGTTTAAATTGTTTGTGGTAAATGATTGAACTATTGTGCAATGAACATTATAGAAAATAAAAAAAAATTTAAAAAAGTAAGAAATTTTTTTATTTCTATATTTTTCAGTTAATATTGAAATAAAAAATATCCTAGGAATTCTTTTAAAAATTGAATTTCTTTATTATTATTTTTTTTTTGGGGGGGGGACGGTGTGTGTTTATTTACTGTACATTACGCAACTTTCTTAAAGGTTTTAAAATGTTAAAGAATTTTCATTGTATAGACTATAGACTAAACAAGCTACATTAAAATGCTATAGTCAACGAAAAACAAAAATACTTCTTTGGTGAACAACAAATAAACAGGACTTGTTTATAATAGTTACTAATATGTAACTATGCTTTTTGGTAATTAATAAGCTTATTCATTTAGTTTAGTTATGTGATATGTACAGAAAGCCCAGTTCCCAGAAATTTCTGAGGGGCGGGCTTTGTTAGTTCTTTTCCAATTGTTAAACTCTTTAAACTCTTTAATATCCGATCCAACGACTTTTAACGACTAACCCTTGAAACAACTTAACGTCTACCATACCCTAGTTCCAGTTCCTAATAATCTATCAACCTTTACATCAATATCTCATTAACTCTTTATTAAATCAATGCTTATTCACTGTAATGGGGAAAAAAAAATTAAAAAACACAAACACTTTCACTAAAGAGACACAAATAATAATCATTCACTGCAGTCCTCTTCTTAATCCAACTACCAGATCCAAACATCTTCCGACAACAGATCCCGGCTGCCAACTTCTACTTCTTCCTCATCTTCTTCTTCCTTTTTCTGCCAGAAACCATTCATCCTTTAAAGAATTAAAATGTTAAAGAATTTTCATTGTATAGACTATAGACTAAACAAGCTACATTAAAATGCTGATAATGTGTAAATCGTGCCAACTTTGTCTTTGTGTAGTAGTAAATAGTTGCATCACAACTCAGAACATTTTGTGTAATTACTGTAAAAAGTTATCAAACTTCATTTATAGATTTATTCTTTAGTGTAATAAATTCATTCAAAATTTCTTTTAACAGATTTGACAATTATTCGGCAAATGTAATGGTAGATGGTAAGCCAATTAATCTTGGATTATGGGATACTGCTGGTCAAGAAGATTATGACAGGCTTCGGCCTCTCTCTTACCCACAGACAGATGTTTTTCTTATTTGTTTCTCTCTCGTCAATCCAGCTAGTTTTGAAAATGTTAGAGCAAAAGTAAGTTCAATAAAATTTTACATTTTATTCTGATGTTTATTTTTTTAAATTTTTTTTTTTAATGCCACCACTCATGGATGTGGGTATAAAATAAAAAGTAGTTCATAAGTTCACAACTAACAAAAATTTTGCTGGAGAAAAAACAGAAGGTGGAAGGGAATTTCACAGAACAGAGATGGCTGAAAAACATGAGGTACTACAAAAAAACAAGTCTAGAGTTGCTGATCTGTCCACAAAAATTGTGTGAAATAATTGCACCCCTTGTGTTGCGATGACATTGTAATAAGATTTTTTTTATTTAAGACCAAGGATATTCGTCCACAGGGAAAATGATAGGGCCGTTGAAATAGGAAACTTTGGAGTTGTTTTTGAGAGCAAGTTTTTAATTTAAAGCTTTGAATTTCACGCTGCTGAGGTGATCCTACCATTAGAAGTTACAGAAAGTCTAGCAAAATGGGTAGAATTATAGTGTGCTCAGTTTTTAGCACAGTAATTGATGAAGTTGGTAGAGTACCTCTGAAAAAGGTTGTTTATAAAATGTAGAAGATAAAATTGATCACTGAAGAGCACTTCTATTGGTAAGAAAGGAATAAAGCACTTTGATATCGTAAAATTTGGAAAAAAAAGATGAGTGAGCAGAATGGAGGAGGAAACCTGAAGGAAAAAAACCTAGAGGGCAGAGCCTCATGCACTTTCCTGTCAGTCAGAAGTCTTACAATGTCGAGCGCCACCACATAAGACTTCCCATAGACATTAAGGGAAGAACACCACAAATGTGGATGTTTCATGTGGCAAATTATGGTCTGTACTTCTGAGTACATGGTCAGATCATCTACATATCTGCTAATTTTTACTGTGGGAATTGTGAGGCTAAGTTGAATAAGTTAAACAGAACTGGAGACAGAATTGGTCCCTGTGGTTTGCTGTTAAACAATTTGTATGTTTTTTGATGAATTTTTCCTTGTATTACCTTTGATGTTTTTACTGTATATCTCTTGGAATAGGATACTGGCATTGTTTTTTTTTTATTTGCAGTGATTTGGGTATCTAGGATTGTCTATTAGAATGTCTTGGTATTGTGACATAGGCTTTGGTGATGTCTATTGTGGCAAGGACTATGTGAATGGGAGAGGGGCTTAGTTGAAACCTGTTAGTGTGTGTTGGGATAAGTCATTGAGTAGGATTTTTGATGAATTTTTCCTTGTATCACCTTTGCTGTTTTTACTGTATATCTCTTGGAATAGGATACTGGCATTGTTTTTTTTTTTTATTTGCAGTGATTTGGATTTTTTTTTAGCTTGAGAATTGGGACAATCTGTCCAGGTTTCTGTTGCGGAGGATAATTGTTTTGGACCAAGGCATAATTATAATTAATGTTTGAGAATAGTAATAGGCATGTGTGAAGTAAATAACTAGTGTATCATGGCCTAAACTTTCAATGTTTGTTCAGTTTTGATTTCTAGAATTAATATTCTGATAAGCTTTATGTTTATTAGGTTGTGGGTTTGATTAATTTGTTCGTGTTGGCTGTCTGCTCTGTTGCAGTATTTCATTATGATCGTAAAGCTATCGCAGGAAGTAGTTCCTGTGCCCTTGAGGGATACGTTTCTTTGAGGCTGATGTGATGGAGTTGAAATTTTTTTATATTGTAGTCTAGTGAGAGGTGATCTGTAATATGTTTTCTTGAGTGAAGAATATATTGCTTGATTTGTTCGAGTGGGCATCAAGATAGGGTAATGATCAGAGGACAGAGCATGAAGTGTCTTTGTGGTGATTAGGTGAGCAGAGTAAAATCAAGGAAGTGTTGGAGAGGGAGCGTGGTTGTGTTCGAAATGTTTGTGTGTGTTCATGTTTAAGTTGTTTAAAATGTTAAGTGCATGTAGATTGTTTATAATATTGTTCCCCACTGTCCGTTTGAGAGTTTTTGTTTAGACAGGCATTGTAATGGGTGTTAAAATCCACCATGTTACTTTGGACATTTTGATTATCAGCAATTGTTTGGTCGTCATTTTGAAGTGTTTTTGTAAGGGAGATGTTTTGGGGAATTAGATATCATGATGTATGAGTAATATTAAAATTTTAGATTATAGAGGAAATTTGATTTGCTAATAGATTTAAATTTTTTGGGCGGAATACAGGTAAAAGTTATAGGATGATAGTTTGGCTTGGAACAGCTCCCTTCATTGGGATTAGTCGGATATAAGTATGTTTCAAACGCTGAGAGAAAGCATTGTATTAAGACTCGAGGAATACTTGAACCAGGGTCAGCTCCAATAGCAAAAGCATAATCCTGTGAAACACGGAATGGAATGGCATTCAGACTGTACCTTTTTAATAATCGTAGATTCTTCTTATCTCGGGTAATAACATGAAATACCTAAAAGGAAGAGTATTGATTGGCAAATCATTCAGGGTTGATTTGGATAAAAAAAAAAGAAATCAAACTGATCTTCGTTACCAATAGACCTACTGGTTAGCAGATTCATAAGAGCGAATAGGGGAAGGAAAGACAGAATTACAGAAGAAGAATTAAAGATGTTTTTGGCAAGGAGAAAGAAGCTTGAAAATACAAAATGTAAAATATCATACATGAAAAACCGATAATCTGCATTGCATTGTGATTGACTGGATATGGTAGTTAGGTTACAAAGCATTGGTGGAGGGTTAGTTCAGAAGGATTGGAGGAGAGCAGTAAATAGTACCCATATATAAGGTAAGGGAGATAAAGGGGAATTAGTTTATCGAGTGTTGTAGGGGAGATATATGCTTTTATTTTGGTTGAAAGATTGTGTCTAGGGACTGATTGGTGAAGAACAAGGTGCATTGAAAAGTGGTAGAGGGTGTGTTGATCAAATTTTCACATTGAAACAAATGGGTAAGAGGAATAAATTGTATTTTGTTTTTATGGACTTGCAGCAGATGTATGAGAGGATTAACGGGGAAGCTTTGTGGCAGGTGTTAGTGATATAATGGTGCTGGTAATAGGCTTCTGAATGTAAGAATAGATGGAGTGAAAAGTGATGGTTTAATATTAATAGTGAATGAGGAAGGAATGTGTTATGTCTCCATAGCTATTCAAATTGTATATGGATGGGGTGGTGAAAGAATTAGAGGTAGGGGAGGGTGTTAGACTGATGAGAAACATAAAGCCGAACATTGGTGAGTGGTCTTCTCCGACGAAAGCGCTTACACGAGGTGATACTTGCACGCCTCCATATTGGCCACACCAATATCACTTACAGCCATTACATGTCACGGGCCCTCCTCCGTCTGCAAATTTTTGCCGTCGCCATACCCCGCAATCTGTTCACCATATCTTCATTGATTGTCTCAAACTGCCCTATATCGCCGTCGTCATTTTCTTACTTCATGGTCCATAACACCTATAAGGTTATCCCATATCTTATCTGAACCTTCCCACTTTAGTAACTATTTTCTCATATCTTCAAGAACTGAATATTCTTTATAATGTATGATTTTGTTATGTTATATTAGGACTATTTATAATGTAAGGACATCGTTTTATTTAGTTTTTTTTTCTGACTGAATATTCTTTTCACCATCCACATTTTTTTTTTTTTTTTTTTTGACATTTAAAAATATGTATATGTATAGCCAGGACCCACCCATGGAGTTGATTATTCAACCCAGTGGTGTGGCCGCTTCTCTGTGGTAGGAGTGGTAGAGGATGTGCGATCAAATCTTTACATTTGATAACAAGATGATTGGAGAATATGAAAGTTGTTTGAAGAATGTGTGTATTTTAGGTTTATGATTTGCAACCGGCTTATGATAGGATTAATAGGGAAGCCTCTATGGCAGGTGTTAGTGGATATATGGTGTTGGTGGTAGGCTTCTAAATGTGATTAAAAAGTATGTATGACGATAAGTGAAGCGTGTGTAAGAATAAATTGGTTTCCAAAGTGATTATTTAATATTAATAGTGGAGTGAGGCCAGGATGTGTTGTGTCGTCTCCTTGGTTATTCAATCTTTATATGGATGGGTTATGAAGACATTAGAGGTAGGTGGTGGCAGGTAAAATGGATGTTAGTGATGGAAGAAATGGAAGTGTGCGTGTGGTAAATCCCTATGTTAAAGGCCTATTAAAGAGAGTCTCTTGGCAATAGAATTAATAAGATAGTTTTTTGAAGAAACAAAACTAACACTGTTTATACTTTTTTGGTAATGATTCCTGAACGTCTATTTTAAAATTAGGCAGAGTATTCTCAAAATTCTTGTTAAATCCTTTAAGATCAATCGCTTCTATTTGCTTTAAGTAACTGAAAGTAAGAGGCATGTAACGCTGCATATTCAGTCTCGAAACCGAATCAAGGCCCGGGATTTTCCAAGCCTGAAGCTCATAACAACAACTTTTTAAACATTCTAGGACCAATTACAATGGATTTTATACACAATTTAAATATTCTTAAGCTCTGATTGGCTTAGACTCGTTCATATGAACCCTGATCCGTACAAGCAATCCTTAAAATAGGTTAAGGTTAAGAGTGCTAAGTGTCATTTTAACATTGGGTATAATTATATATCGTGGCGTCCAGGAGGTTGACTCGCCGACTCTCGATACGAGACGGATGCTGACGTGTCAAACTTCTGCGTAGCCTAGTTAGTTTATCTACCCTGGGGCGAAGAATATATATTATCATATATATATCATATATTATATATATATATTTTATTTTACGCTATTGTGTCCGTTTTTAATGTGTGATGACCAAATTACGCAAATCTATAAATCTGAAAACTCTTAATGAACACTTGATATTGTATAATTTTCCATTGAAATTTCTAAAGTTATAATAACTTACTATACTGCATGAACTTTAAAGTTATATTTGCAGTGCATGACTTGCATAGTTAAAATGCATGTCACTGATTTATATGTATAAATTTAGAAATGACAAGAGAATACATAATAGAATCTCGTTTTAATGTAAAGTATGTAATATATTATAAAGTTATTGTTTATTAAGTTACTCTGACAAGCTAGGCCTTGAGACTTAGCTTGACTTAGGTTGGGAACTAGATAGAGGAGGTAAGAGTGGTTAGATCTATATAAAAATATTTAAGTTTTTTTATTTTCAACAGCTTCAGTTAAGAAGGTTAAAATAGTAATGAGTATTTTCAATTGACCATTATTTTTAAGGCATCTTATTGACAATATTTATTAGCATCTACTAATACTCCCCCCCACCGTTATATTAATTCTTCATTTTACTCTATCTACCACCTTACCATATCTATATTTTTTACAACTATTATATCTCACATTCTGTTAGCTCTTTTTCTTCGCTTTTTGGATTATTCTTTACATAGATTATTTCAAGAGTGAAAATATAAATCAAATATACACTTCATAATGCATTGAAATTATATTATAATTAGTCCAGATTTTATATAAGATTTTATATAATTTCTGAAGTTTAAACATATCTACCAGGCAATTGCCTTGTCTCCTTACTATTATATATTTATTATATATATATAATTAATATAGATATATATATTATACTATATATATATAAATATATATAAATATTATAATATATAGTATATATATTATATATACGTGATTACTATATACCTTAAATTATATATCGAAATTACTGATAATATAATTTCACATTCTGTTTTATTACCATTATATTATGCTAATTAGGGATAAGTGAAGCCTACCACTCCAGATATTTTCTATTTTAGAGGATATAAATCCCTTTTATGTTTGAGATGAAATCAACATAAAATTAACCACTATAGGTTCCAGCTTACTGGGAGTTGGAGAGTGTACAACATAATCAGTTTAGATTATATCACTTATTACACACACGTGGGCGAATAAACAGACAAAAACCAAACAATTCATTTCCACTAAATATAAACTCCTTAATTCAAAAGGGGAGTTAACCAGACCGAGGGTGGGTGAGTTTTATTTATGACTGTTTGAAAGTAAACGACATTAGTAGGATGGGACGTATATTAGATTCAACGTGTAAACGTAAAGGGAGTTAAAGATCTGGTGTTAAATGATATTTGTAGTAACTATAAGAGATCAAAGTATTAGGAAACTGACTGAAGAAACTTTCAACAGACTTTTTGCATTAATAATTTTAATTCTCGAACTTACATTTTATTTAGCAGAAACTATATATCTCAACATAGTTTGCTGGATCATTTCTTAGTTGTTACCTAAGCAGTTTTTATTTAGCTGAGATGATAACTCAAGACACTTCAATTTAAGAAATTTGGGTAGACTGCATTTGTTGAAGAGTATTTTCTCCAATAAAAATGCAATATCTCTATTTATATTAACATAAATTATATTTAAATTTACTTATAATTTTGTATTATATAACGCTAGCTAAACCGCTCATTCTTTATTTGGCTCAAACCGTTTATATGTCGTCATTCATGATTAGTATTTTTCACTAAGGTAATTCTATTCATGCAAATATGACGTTTGAATAATTGTGCACCCACTCGCCTTTCTCACCAAGACGTTGTTATTTTCATATCCTCCGGGGAAATAAGATTATCAAGGTGAGAATAACTACCCTTGCAGCCTTGTGCTATATGGGTGAGAATAGAATTACATCCTTTTGATATTAATAAGTCATCATCGACGTAAACCACTACCTTGTCTCGACTAACCTATGTATTTGTTAAGTTAAAACCTCATACATAAGAGCTTTATATAGAAAATAATGATTATATTTATTTAATACTAAATATAATTATTATTTATATATATTATTTATAAATACAGTATATTATATAATAATAAGTTTATTATAAATAATCTTATACTCTTAATTACTCAGATATCTTCAGGAGATTTATTCTAAATAGTGCGAGATAAGGAAAGTATTGGATAACAGCTAGTTATTTAACATATTATAGGATTTTAGTCTTATAAAAGTTCCTTGCTTTGTAAATCTTTACTCTAATCTATTAAATTAATATACATATATTATCTATCATATATTACACAATAATAAATTATTATTGTGGTTGTTTTTCTGTTAATTTATGATGAAAAATGAAGCAAATTTTACAGAGCCAATAGTATTAATATAATGTCTCAGTATCTCCCTTTATTCGTCATAGTCCAGATAAAAAAATTCCTATTAATATATATTATATAATATATAATAATTTATTATTATAAAGTATTAATATTATTATATTTAATATAAATATATATATATTAATTAATATCATATATATATATAATAATAATATATTATTAATATATAACATATATATATATTATTTATATTAATTACATATATATATAATATAATATTATTATTTATATATATAATTATATATATATAAAATATATATTATATATATATTATATATATAATATATATATATATATATAGATAAATTATATATATATAATATATATATATTATTATATTATATAATATCATATATATTATATATATATATTAATATTTATATATTATAGTAATCATTTGTTATTATATATATAATATATTAATATATATATATATATATATATATAATAAATATATATTAATAATATATATATTATATATTAATATTATATTAATATATGTAATTAATATATATATATATAAATATATCTATATATTAATAATTATATATTAATTAAAATATATATTTTAATTAATATATATAATATAATATTATTATTATATATATATATATATTATATATTATTAATTAATATATATATAATATATATCTATATATTATAATATATATAATATATTATAGTTAAATTTAATAATATTTATATATATATATATTATATATATATATATATTATATATATATAATATAATATTATAATATATATATATAATATATATATATATAACTACTATATATATATATATATATATATATATTGTATGAGGAAATAATAAAAACACTAATACTTATATATATTATACATAAGGAACACCCTCCTTAACTCATTAGGGGACTTTTTCCGGAAAGGAAATATTTTCTACTAGCCTACATACCCCATTTTGGTCAAGAGTCAGAATTATATACCCAAATCTTTCTGCTATTTCTATGGGCCATATCTGCCAATGTTTTCCACTCTCAACTTTGGGCTGAATTTTATATTATTTTAAATTTCGTGCAGATTATTATAGAATTTAAACAACCATTTACTTTATAATTTTTTTGGCTTATTATTATTGTAAATCAAGTGCCAAACAATTAATTCAGTACGCTCCTGTACTTTTTCTCCCGGGGGGGTAAACACTTGACTAGTTCATCCGGAGGGTGGGAGGCACCGCCTACTCACCCGGAATAGGTAATGCCTGAAAAATGAAAATACATACCTGGGCCTTAACCTAACTTACGCGGCTTAATCACTAACCACCTTAGGCGGTACCTATCACCTATATACTATAATATACCCCTAAATGATTAACACCAAGGTAGTTGCAGTATATTCTGACTACAATACGAGTTTTGTGTAAGATATATTAGTAACTCCAGTGCATAGTTTGCTGACGGATGTTTCCTTTTTTCCATTACCACTGTCTTTTGTGGAATCCTCTTCCTATCCCTTGCTTGTCATTCCCCTTGAAAATTTAACTCTCCCTCATTTCAAATGCACTCTTGCGTTCTAGTTTCTTCCCAGATTGGGAGTGAAGCTGTCGCTATACTATGCGGCTTAGCCAGGTGGATAAGAGAATAAGCAGTCGGGCGATGCATCATACTGCCCACACCCCCCCCCCCACACCGCTCAGCAATCTGTTCTCCATCCTTCGGACAAAATGCAAGAAGATAAATTAAAAAACCATTGAGGTGTAAGGCACTCAGAACCATATGCATGAATACACACCCTAGGAGCATCAGCGAGATCGCCGGCGACGGATAACCTCCAGGTATATACCGGTAATTAATCGTTTCCAAGGGTGCCTTAACCACTTCCTTTAAAACAAGAGAGAATTGAAACATCCACACCTTTTTATATTTGTAATTGTTTCGAGAGCCGAAAGTGCGGTTGATATATTTTTCAATGGGTTAATGATTAACTAATTAAGCAAGAGTTGAACGACGTTTAAAGATGACATCTTTTTCCTAGTATCTACTCATTTAATCGGTGTCGCCCAATCCACTCAAAGAATTTCTTTTTAAATATATATAAATGAGTAATATTATTTTTTTTGAAATTTATGAGTTACCAAGACCAAACTGCAATAAAATATACTAAATGCATATATATCAAAGAAATAATTATATTATATAGTATAAATAATATAATATGTGGCTTACTCAATATTGACTAAATTAATTATACTGACTCTAGAAAATTATTCATCCACTATTCGCTCAATAGTAACAAAATTGTTACGCTAATTTTAATATCTAATTATTTCAAAATATTACATAAAAAATTAATGAAGGTATTTAGATAAATTGGATAACATGTCTTTATCCAATAAAAACTACTAAAAAAATGAAAAAAAATATAGATTTAAGATTAACTTATATATTCTGAATCTTAAGATTAAATGAGACTATCTATCAATATTTCAAGTTGGAAGTCATTCGGAAAAAATTCGGAAGTTGTACGTAAGGTAATGTTTCATAAACCATGAAACAATTGAAAATTGAACTTCTGGAAACGAATGCACTAACCAGACACAGAAAACCACCGAAATCTACGTTTTAGAGGGCAAAAAGCTACATTTTGGTGTTCATATAGTTAAAATCGACTGAAAAATTAAGAATTTTGTCCATTTTAGGTGGGGCTGAAAAATGGACCCAAAAATAGGCCCCAAATTGGTTCTCCCTTAAAAACGGTGTAAAGATCAGAGTGATAGGTCGAATTGCAGCAGCAAGGACACTGCCGGTAACTTCTGTTATGAATGGGCGAAGTTTTGAAGGATAAGTTGAAAAAACTGCTTAGAGTAGTGGGATAAAAATCCGTACAAAACCGTCTTTGGGTTTTGGTGGGCTATTGTTTGAGGACTTGGACTTTGTGTTTCGTTGAGACGGCGGTGGCTGCTTATTTATATAAATCTAGTATTTTATATTATATCGTCTAATTGTATTAAAATACCCAATGGAAAAGCAGAAAGTATTGCAAATGCCTATCATAAAGACTGTACCTCGATCTTGATTTAATTAGACAATTATTATTTTAAATTTTATGGTGCTTCTAATATAGCTGAAAGTTGGAGGTGTAAAAAAGGCTTTCAGAGAAGGCAAACAAAGAAGTTCTCTAATATACACTGTAAAAACACATATATTGTCCCTGGCAGCAGGCCTCCTGCAGGAATAAATATCAGAAGGTCAAAAGTTTTTTTATTATATTTTGAAAAAAGACAATTTACAAAACTGTTTAGCAAGTCCGGCCAAAAAAAAAAAATATTTTGCATGATATTCAATCATTAATCCAAATGATCCATCCTACAAGAATTCCAGATGTGGAGGGGCGGGCGTTGCCCAGACGCACGAACCAGTCTAGGCTGGACAGAAACCGCGCCAAAAGTAACTTATTGATTTGAAAAAAAAGTGAGATGGTTATCTCATTAAATAATAGTGGAATGCTGTACTTCCAGGAAGAATGAAAGTCAATTTTTGATGGGCTTGTGAAGCCATCACAAAGAAGGGACATACCTTGCATTACTTGAAGGGGGCATTTTGCTGGAAATCAGAAAAAATGAGAGTTTCCTTGTTTACCGTTATGTAATGAATGAACTCCATTAGTGCACTCTCTCTTATCTTAGAAATGCTTTTGCAAAAGAAGACCTTTAGTATGACCAAAGTCATTTCCCCTAATTACTGGATATACAAAAGCTTGATGCTTGTGCTCCGACAACAATATTTATGCTACATAGATTTAGATCTAACAGATCAGTTATTAATATCATTAAGTGACTTTTATAACCATAAATAAAAACGTTAATCGGTTAGTGAATATATATGGTAAATGGAAGATTTTGATATCTGACAGTTGCTCGCCTAGTATGCTGTAGTAATGTATTATAAGAATATAAAACTGCATGTATACTATTACATGTACTTCTTCAATCAGGGGATAGATAAACCATTAGGTTTTCTCTTAGTGCAATAAGAGAAGTCGAATAGATCTGTCCATTCTTTTATTGTAAAAAGGTGAACTTTAAGACATATGAGTGATATCCGCTTTGTGGGGTATAGTATAAGGCTCATTTAGAACTGGATCTATATCCGTTACGACTTTACCAAAAAGAAGTGAATGAACTAACATTAAACAAAATAATTGAAATACATCGATCAATTCAAAGTAGCTTCACTAACCATTTGTACAATTTATTTATTTGTGGATCACACACAATGGAATAGTTATATAAATCATGATACTGATTTCAGCAACGAAACTTATACTGTTAGATCATTAACATATTGCAAATATATTACATCAGAAATCTAATATAAAAGCTCTCGAAGAATTTATAATGTGAATGACAAGAGATTTAAAGAATGTATTATTGGCGTGCAAAGGTGATAATACTACAGACTGAACCACCGTGAGATATATCCATTCACTCTACCTCCTATATACTCAGGATAATTCCATAAGCTATCAGAAAGTTCGAAATAATTCTTTATAAAAAGCTAGAGTGAAGCCTTCATTTCGACCGAACAATTATATATGGTATCAGCGAATGTTGGGATATAATTGCGAGAGTTACCATAAAGTCATCTTTGAAATCTTTTTCTTTGTCAATCCCTGTAATCGATTAAGCCTCAGGTTAAAAGGATAGTTTCACAGATACTATGGAACCCGAATATCACCAAGCTTTTAAGACAAAATAGAAATAGATGAACTGAGTAACACTTTTATACTTGGCATTGTTTTCGTAAATGATATTCTTGGCTATTCGAGGGGTCTGAGAATCTCCTAATACAACGACGATCAGATTCTCTCTATCTTAAACTAAAATCTACATCATTCTATCATGTCATTCATCTGACTACTATTTTGTTATTAGTTTGACGAGATTTGCTGCTGGTGGATTAGTGGCAGAGTTCGAGAGGTAGTGAGAACAACATCGCATAGCGAAGAATAAACGAAGAATTCTGAAGTGGATTTGGTGCCACTCATTTATGGGAAAGGGCTACTAATAGCTGTTCGCTTGTCTTTAAATGACATGCCACTAAGTCGTTGAGTATGTTGGAATTGGACCTAAGCTGGAGATAAAGGTAAAATGGGTGAAACGTCATGGAATGCTGAGGGAAGGAATGCCGAGTTAGCAGAGGAAGAGAAGAAAGGTGTAAATAATAAGGAAGTGATAAGGTGGGTTTGTCCAGACTGGAGAAACGGGTTGTGGCAACCGGTAAGGTCATGGGGACAGAAGAGCCAAGATAACCAAATGAAGATCAAGAGGCCCGTAAGGTGAATTTTCTGCTTCATGCGATTAGAGACAGAGGTGAGTTTTCTCCCATAAAGTAAATTGTGATAGGAGATGGTAAGGTAAAATGACTTCTATTTAGTTACATTAATGTATCTTATTATTACTTACCTACCTTATCAAATATCTTGGAGAGTTCTAATATAATATATATACATATATTATTAATAATTTATAATAATATATAATATATTATATGATATATATATATTATATAATATATAATATATTAATTATAATATATATATATTATAATATATAATATATTAAATATTATAGAACTATTATTAATATCATATTCTCATTCTTCACTACGGCGAGGGTTGCATCTTAGATGGATCGGGCCCTGCGAGTTCGCCAGCTTCTTCTTTTTCATTCATATAAGTTTAGTTATTATTATAATAATTATAATAATAATTATATTATAATATATTATATATAAATAATATTATATATATAATTATAATATATATATTATATATAATAAATATATAATATATATATTATTATTTAATATATAATATATATTATATTATTATTTGTAGATTGGATTTACCGGATTCAGTCGAAATTAGAACCAGGCTATATTTCACGTTCATTTGAAAAAGAACGACACTAATAATTTATCACGTATCACTAGTTAGTTAATAAAATTAACACTAGGACTTTTCATCCTCCTGAGAGAATATTCGCTTTTGCCGTACCCTTATGTTATGGATTATCTTCATTTTATCTGTATGATATTCTACGAGACTTCCAGCACTATGGATTATATAATTTTTCCTATAACAATAGATTGGCATAATTTTATGCAAGTAAATTTGGTTATATTTTCCGGCATAATTCTTATAACTATATCATGTTCATACAGATCAGTTAAATCTCTAATAAGACTAAGATGGCCTCGCCTGACATGGAGGTCAGCGGCATATAGTCCCGGCTCTCTCTATCTCTTCTGGCTTTATTGTCCTTTGATATAAATCTATGTAATTAGCTTATGTTGCACCAACCTCCCGAATTCTCCTGTAAAAGCCGCCCCGAGAAATATCCTTCTATGTTCTCGATAAAGAAACTACACTTCGGTGGTTAAGGATTCCTACTCGTATAAATGTCTGACCTTACCTGTCCTTTGCGCATTAAAGTTATTATATCTTAAATATTCGTAAGAATGAGATAGAAGCTATTACAACTAACATCGCGCTCAATATTACGAGATATTAGACAGGTATCGACAAGTGAAACTGGGAATATATGTACGAGATAATTGTTTGAGTAACTTGTACACTTTTTTGGCTCATGAAAAGTAAGTGCGTCGAGGTCCTGTGCTGTAATAAAGCCCTTTACCCCGGTGAGTAAGTTTTAATAACTACATTGAGCCACCAGATTATATTATAAAAAATAATACAAGATTTAATATATATCATACTCTATACATGAGGTACTGAGTATAGATAGATCCCTATGTATAAATATTGATGCTGGAGTTATAACTTAGAGAAATATAGTATAGGTAAAATAAAAGTCATCGCATTTCATATTACTAGATAACTATACCCAGTATTCTATTAGAGGCTACTAGGACCTCACACAAGGGGTCATCCTACGCAGTTGATTGTGTACGAGGAGGGTGTTACTCAAACGGTTATCTGGGACTCGTCATAAGAAACTATATTGAATTATGTGTTAGGTTTATTATATGTTAAAAGGTTTGCAAGACTATTAAAGATTCAAGTTATAGGTTAGGATTGGTCAACAGGAGAGACTGAAAAGAACCGTTTTTACGTTTGTCGTCTGCAGACACAAGAGACGACGTAACGAAACCGAGCACAACATGCGAAGTACGAATGGTGATTGAATATACTTTTATGGACTTCTAGTGAATGAGATGCTACATAGGAATAAATATTGTAGAGATGGGGGGAGGCTCTTCTTTGCATGATTATGATATGTTTGAACTGTGAGTTTGTTAAAGTCCTATATTGACGATTTCCATCGCGCTTCTTACAAGGCATAATGCGGCATGACACAGTAAACGCCACACCACTCGAGTCAAATTTCTTAAAAATACCCGGAGCATTGGACGAGAATGAAAATAAGGGGAAAGAGGTTAAAGAACGGAAAGAAGAGCATAGTTATTCTCAAAGAACGAGCTATACAATAGATAATTCGGAGTACAGAATGATTATTGAAGTGAATGTAGTTGATAGAATATGCAAGAGGCAGCAGCGTCTATGGTCGGCATATGAGTGATAGAGTTAGATGGCAGGACTGAGAAGATCTTATCACCATTTACTGTGAAAACTGTAGGTCACCAAACTGCGACGAATGAACACAGTGGAGATGTATGTGACTGCAACATTCAATCGTCACTTAGACCGGATAAGCTACACCCACTTAATAATATGGAGCAGTATAATCAAAGAAAAGGAGACGCATATAGAAGTCGCTCCAACAACTGGTAATGCACAATGCTCGCCTCTGGTGGCCAGGCTATTTTTAAATTAGCGATGCCCCGATCAAATTTCATGAGGACCGTCACTGATCCCTACATCCTGTTGTAAAAGCCGGAAGGCAAAGAGCCATTCGGGACGAGCTAAGTAGGTTACTGGAGAGGTCAAAGAACCCAGCAGTAGGAAGAGAAAACGAGGTATGTTTGGACCAGGGTACGAGACCCTACATGACAGTGCCAAAGTAGCAGTCAAGTGTCGGGTAGAACGCGCAGCCAGGCACGTGACCACTCGTTGTCTCATATTGATCCCGGATCAAACTAATTGCCGGATTGGACAATAAGGTGTCCCAGAGTTGAGGTGACGCCAGGTCTCGTCCTATAGACTGCAGTCTATGTGCTCAAGTCGCAGGTAGCACTCACAGAGTTAGTAGACGTGAAAAACTATCTTACAAAGGCGTGGTGTTTTCTAATAATATGAGGTTTAAATATGCACTCAGGATGATGTCACAAAGGACGGTCAGTCGAGAAATGGAAGCGATGAACGCTTTAGTCCATCTTAAATTGTATCCCACGGACACACACTAAAGGCCCGCTAAAATCACTACGCTATGCAGTCTATAGACATCCACATACAGTGTGAGTTGACTGAGAGTGACTTCGTGAATGTTGAGCCGGGGTGTGAGTTTCTCCTGGCACCCTGAATTGAAAGTTCCAACCTGTTATGAGAAGCATAGAGACAGTTGTAAGATTTGGTACAAAGCGAAGACTATTGCCAGTCCAGTAAAGAATATTTTCCAATAGTCCGGTACATCATTAGAAAGGCTAAACAAAGAAGTGACAGCTTAGGAAAGCAGCCCGCTTCGAGCTTTTTTATGGATCTGCGCTTCAGTGCATAAGCCAGATCTAACTATGACACGAATAAAGTATGAGAGCTATACATAATGGTGAATACAGCTGTTTAATTATAGGAAGCAGAAATCCGTCGATAGTAAAATTAGTTCGCTCGATCAGATAAGAATCCGAGTATGCCGAGAGACTGACTTAGCCCTCCCTGGTTAACTGAGAGACGGCGATTTTTTTTTCACGTGAGAGGTTGTATAGGTCAGCAGAAATCTTTTGGCAGTCGCACATGTCGAGATGCTGTAGCCGGACACGACCACCATTAGCTTCTAGCGCACACACGAGGGGGTTGAAACACTGGATCGGCCACGTCCTTGACAGGATGGAGAACATCTTGAGATGACATGTGCCGGAGCACGGTCGTTACGAAGTGTGAGATAACAACGGTTAGTCGCAAATATTTCCTGCAAGACAGCTCACGTGCATCCCTGTTTTGGTACAATGTTATTACACGACGTGCCAGGTCAGGTCTAGGCAGCACGGACTTAAGGCACATTCCCACACTCGGGGCTAGCTTTTTTTCCACCCTTGTGTTAAATAACACAGATTAACTCAAACTGACTGGATTCGTACCCATAGCGTATACTGGGTCACCGTGGATGTTCACCCACGAGTGTCGTAAAACTCTGAACAACAAACTGAAGTTAAACCGTTCAACTACCACCTATTATCTTAACGTTAAAATACATCTAAGGTTCATGTACATATATTTGAGAGCACCACGATTTAGAGATAGACGTTGTATGCGGTTTGTTAGAAATTCACATGGCAGGTATTTAGATTAATTTGGCAACATTTGGAAAAATTAATAAAAGGAGTGTGCATTACAATTTTTAAAATCTTATTAATAGTGTCGAGGCTTATATGGTCTACCATTACTATAATTAATATAAATGATTCTGAATGTAATACTTGGTATTAACCTATTATTTCATATATTACACGTTTCGGATTTTGTTACGCACATACTGTTCTACGAACGAAATAGTACATTTTTATATATTGTATATGGGCCATAGCTGCTGGTAATACAGGTGAAACATAAACGTCTGATAAACAAAATAATGTGGGAGGTTAAAGAGCCACCCTGAGTTTTAATATGTGTGCATTTAGGTCCACAAAAACCACAGTAAAGAGATATATCAAATCCACTTTGTACACTTTGACTGAGTATAATCATGTTTTTTGCCAGATTTTCGTTAATTTGTATTCTTGCGATGACAGTCTAAGAACGACCAAGCGTACACTATATAATCTCATCCTCACAGTTCAATGAGGGAATAATTTATATTCGATTGACTTAATATAACGATTCTGTATCAACTAATCTGTCGTGCTTAATAATAAACGCCTGTACGAGTTTGGTAACAAGCGATTACACCTCTTGTAACCTAACTCGTGAAAGAACAACCTTTGTGTGTGGTCCTGTGCGTTGTGTGTGTGTGTGGTGTGGTGTGGTGCGTGTTTATTTATATATTGATATTATTAATATAATATTTAATATTCTATAATATTACTATAATATATATAATATTAATATAATTATATATAGCATTATATAATATAATATATATTATAATAAATAATATATTATATATATTTATATAATATATATATTAATTCATCTTAATTAATAATATATATAATTATATACTATAAAATCCAGTAACATTTGAGTAAAATAATAAGGGCAAATGGTTGAAAATACCCCCAATTTAGACTATAAAATATCATATCTAGAGATACTAAATATTGAGATACATAACTGACTGTTCTATCATTCGTTTCAACAATAACGCATACCTATACAGTATATATAAATTTTAGGTATATATAAATATTAATTTACAATATATTATAATTATATCAATATATATTACCAAAGCTTTTTTAGCCATAATGCCTTAATTTCAATAGATAGTTACTTATATACTATTATATATAGTTAAATAATGATTAAATATATGAAGATTACATATCTTGGTCATAGATAATGTACAAAAATCATCAAATTGGACATAGTACCTCGACATTTCAGTTGCTGTACATTCGAGGAATTGCTCGGAGGATAACTTCCAATTAAAAAAAGTCGCGTTAATTGACGATGCGATAAATTACGAGAGAAAATAGTGCGGAGAGAAATTACTAGCAGAGTTTAAGGAGGATAGTTGTCCTATAATTCATGTCCGAACGAATTTAAAAGTTGAGGTGATCACGAGCATTCTGCTTCAAGATATGATAGAACTTATAAGAATAAATTGTGGGAGTTAACCAGTGGGCTATTACATTCAGAAGATATTGTCCCAATATATTGGGCCATCTGTTCTACTGGCCAAACCAGATAAATCAGTATTTTTTCTGTCATTCGGTAATATATATTAATGTATATATTTATGAGTCAATATAAGGTAAATATAATTAACATAAAAACTTAGGACTTGATGACTATTAAAAAGTATTATATAATGAAGAATATCTATATCAAATATTAATATTATATAAATTATATCTATTATTAACTTATTTATATACAATTTATTTCTATTAATATATATATATTAATAATGAAATTAATATTTAAGTTAAATTAAGATATATATATATATACTACCTATATATATACCTTATATACTCTACTCTGTGGTAGAAAGAACTTTCAGATAAAATGGTATTGTATTTCTTGCAACGTACACAATCAATAATAATAGCACTTGAATTAGAGCAATAAAATATCCAAAAATAGAGTACATTAAACAGAAGACAACATCGAATCTAATGCAACGTCGCATCATATAGTATCTATATCTATATATTTATATATACTTAGATATAGTATAGGTACATTATTAAAAATAATCTATTATATTATATATAACTAGGTATAGTCATTTCTCAATGTCTTACTTATTATGTTATTTCTCTATCTCTTACACAGCTATTATCTTTATTATCAAGGTCACATTCTTATACCTTTAAATTCCATCGAATAATATATTTGACTTGGTTTATCACTACTCTACTCTATTTCTACTTGTTATATATTATATGTATTAAATATAATAATATATATATAAATTATAATATATATATATATATATAATTAATATATATATTAAATATATATATATATATATATTAGTTAAATTATATATTATCTAATATTATATATATTAATTAAGTATAAACTATATATATATATATATAATACATATAATATATATATATATATACTATATATTATATATCATAAATTATTGAATATTACCCTCAGAAGGAATGAGAACCTGTACTAAGTTGAAAATGTAACTAATCCGGATTATCCAGGGTGTTCAGGATAACATGAAATCGGACGGTATGTAACCTGAGTATATCAGTATCATAGAGACTCTTGGACCGGGAGTAGCTGGCCGGATACTGGGAGTGTATAGTCTAGGCGGAGATCGGCTCCATACCCTAATGATATTGTCATTGTATTAATATATATTATAGTGATGGATTGGGGGGACAAATAAGCGACAAGAAACCTCTCGACATTAGGTGGCTCTGGACAACTCGCAACCAGGGATGGGCTGGTCAACTGGATAACTTAGGAAAGAGGTACAAGCCGCATTGCCCGAAGAAAAATCTGGCGGTGTAGACAACATAAAGGGGTACTATCACACATCAAACCGGCAAAGGAGTTATCATTTTTACTAAAGTTTACTTAGTTATTCGTGAAGCTCCTCATTATATCATCAAATAATTCGATTCAATTAGTAGAGGAGTCGTTAACTTGGTAAAACTCACTTTATCCCATAGCAGTAGCCAGATTGAAGCACAGGATTTCGAGGTTTTTAAGAGAAGAGAACTTGAACACAATACACGCTGGTCACAAAAGTCAACATAATGGTCGAGAGGACCTTTACCTTGATTAGTGATGTATCTGAGTAATTTCGAGAAAAGAAGAAGAATGTATGCTTGTATTCTATCGCAAGGTCTCAAGATCCTCGATATAAAGGATTTTTTTTAAACTTCTTATGTTTTGAAGGAAGTTTAAGAAGAGAAATAGCAAAACAATGTAAGGAACTTTCTTTTGTACTTGTGTAATATGGAAAATAAATTAACAGACTCCTAAAAAGACTAAAACTGCAGAAATAAAGCACCCTTCAACATCCAAGCCAAAACTCTGGGTTGAAAACCATGAATGTTCATTGATAGACATCAAGTAGGATGATGATAACAAAATAGGTTAATGAAAGTGTTTTGGATGAAATAGCAAAAATATAAAATAAAAAGGATCGATTCCGAAGAAGATCCTCTAATGTGGTGGCGAGAGAATGAAATAACTTCAAATAGTTGATGATGATGGCTAATTGGTATTTGTCATGCCCATCTAGTAGTTAACCATGTGGTGCGGATTAAATTTATGACGAGAAAAGGATGATCTAAACAGGGAGAAAATGTGAAAATTGTTATTTCCTTAAATTAACTTTGCGGCTTCTAAATTCATTACAAACAAATAACTAATGAAGCACCTTTGTCGGATACTTTTCAGTTCCGACAGGGAGGAGGAATGTTGGAAAGTGGAAATGGTGGGGTGCATTGTCTGGGTCCTCGTTCCGCACCTGTAACTCTTGCCAACAGAGAGTAAATTGCACATTAAAAGACCAGAATTATTTCAATTTTCAAGTATAATAATAACTAATATAATAATAATGTAAAATATAAATTTGTTATTATTAATTGCTAGTATAGTAGTAGTATAAACAAGATCTTGTTTTAAATATTGTATTTATTGGGTGAGATTGTAGCCTATAAGCGTAGAATAAGCAAGAGCTCGTGAATTGCAGTTTGCGAGAAATGGTGGAAAAATGTAATGAGGTAGGCAAGACCAGGCGAAAACACACCTGATTGGTAATTTAATACAAATGTATCAAGACAAGGATATCCTCAGAACGCATGCTACCTCGGGCTCTGAAAAAACTTTTCGTTACGTGTTCTCAATAATAACTAACATATACTTAGTAAGACAAGTGTGTGCACATGAAAATTTATGATTATACGTTCCATCATCCTTCTAATCAATTACTATCACACCGATTGTTAAATGACCCTGAAGTGGTTCTTATTTAATAACCAACATCCCAAAAATCCAGTTTATCATCAGTTTCAGATACTTTTTTAGGCATTAAAGAATGATGTTTCAAGATCTGAGAAAATAATATTGAGGTATTAATAGGTGAGGTTTAGTAGATGAATAAAATGTCATGTTAAAAATACTTCGTGTGACAGATTTATA
>JABUQX010042939.1:0-15310 GCA_015478945.1 Trachelipus rathkii
TATATATATATATTATTATATTAATATTATATTATGATAGTATATATATTATTATTATAATATATATATGATATATATATATATTATATTATATGATAATAATATATATATATATATATATATTATTATATTGTTATAGTTTGGGATATACAATAGTTCGAATTTGTAGATTTGTCATGGATTTTGTGGGTATTTAGGGTATCTGAAACATAAGTTCTGTGGATACATGAAGAAGGAACGCGGTTTGGTGGGGTTATTAGGTTTTTTGAAACATTTCTACTTCTGGGATTGGAAACTGTTGATGATCAAACTGCTTGTTGGCACTCGTGAAAATAGTTGGGATTTATTTATTGATTCAATATTTGATCTATTGGTCTGCCAGTCGAAGTTTCCTTACTCGTTATTGGTATTTTATAGAATGTAATTAAGAAACAAGATGAATAAGAGTAGCGGATTAATTCTATAATTATGAAAGTTTGTATATTCAAAAATAATTATTCAAAGTTAACTTATTAAAGTACTGTGATGTGTGTGTGTGTTAGAAGTTAAGAACTGAACTTAAACAAATTTTTGAGAGATTAAATGATGATAAAAGAGAATTTTCATTTGAATAAATGTGCACATAAGTTGATAGGGTTGGTCCGAACACACACTCACTATATCCGCAACCGATAACAAGCACCGCACCAAGATAAACTGATATGGATATGCGCGATGCACAGTGTGTGACCAAAGCTATAATGTATCCATTTTTTTATTTTCATAAAGTTTAATTTTAATTTATTATTTTATTTATTATTATTATTATTATTATTATTTTAATATTATTTATATTATTCTATTATTTTATGTTATTGATTATTCAGTCACAATTATATATTCGTTTTGATCAGTTTAATTGTCGTAATATAATAATTTAAAGATAACAAAAATTCTTATATACAGATTTAACATGTATTTCAAAATTAAATTTTAAAATTTTAAGCATTTTGAGGTGATTATTGGGGTTGCCTAGAGTAGAAAATAGGGTTATCATTTTGTTTTGTTTTAAGCTTTGAACACAATAAAGTTGAATAAGCTGATCATTACTCTCATGATAATAGGTTCAGGTAATATGCAAACATTATATTATTATTATTATTTATTATTATTATTATTATTATTATTAATTATTATTATTATTATTATTTATTATTATTATTATGTATTATTATTTATTATTTAGTTGTAGTAGTAGTAGTAGTCAGTAATAGTTGTAGTAGTAGTTATACTTGTTTATTTGTTAGTTTTATGATATATTTCTTGATATTTTTTGATAAATAATAATAAAAAATACAGCTTTAGATTCTGAATTATTATTTTTTAGACCGAAGTCGGTTGTTCTTTATTCTTTCTTCTAAAGTTTTGGTTTTGAGGCTTTTGAGAAGGTGAATTATTTTTGAAAGAAAAGATTTTAGAAAATTTGGGAGAAGTCTTGATTTTTTAAATTTGAACCTTTATCATGAAGAAATTTGATTTACAAAAATTTTTCGTATGGATGTTTTACAACAAAAGCAAAGAATGCTTATAAAGCATTGTACAATATTGGTAAGCATGATTGATTTCCTTTCTTACAGTCCTTAAATATGGACTGGCTTTTTTTGTGGCTCAGATAAAATTGGAATAGTTTTTTTTTGCTTTAGTTGTAAACTTATAATGACTTTATTAAAATGGTAAAGAATTTGCTATACATAGTTAGGACCGCACTGGTGTTATTGTATTCTTAACTCAGTTTAATGAATGTAGATTTTTTTAAAAATTCTTTTCAGTCAGTTTGAAAGTTTTTTGTGTCTGCCTATATAGTCGTCCTCTTCTGTAAATATATATATAATAATGAGTGTGATAGATTGATATTGTTAAGTAAATGTATTAGAGTCAGTCAGTAAGCTATATGATTGAGTCCTGTACTATTAATATAAAAATATTTATAGTAGGTAAGTTGTATTTAGAAATAATTAAGGGAAAACGTGAGTATTAATTGCAGAGTGGTAGTAGGAAAGTTGTTGAATGGCAGGAAGGGCCGGTGCAATAAATCGTTGGTGAATGTAAAGGGGGACTAAAGTCTTGAGGCGCTGGTATGTCACATGCATGGGATTATGTTGTACCTGTGTTATCTGTATTGGAGTAATGAACTATGGTCTGTAAAAGAAGTATAGAGTTAAAATCATCATGCGTGTTCAGAGGACAATCTAGACATGCTAGGTGTTGATGAAGGAATTAATAAAAAAATGAGGAATGAACGTATTAGAGATTGTGTGGTGTGAAGAACAACGGGTAAATGATAAATAAATGAAGTATTTTGCGAGATGGTTGTCACTTGAATGGATAATCAGATATTTAGACAAGAAGTATTCGGTTTTATGCGATGTAGGTAGTGGAAGAGATGTGTGGGAACGACCGGCTGGGAGACCGTAGAGAAAGTGGATTGAGTCGGATTGTGTTTCTAAAGGATGAAAATGTGAGTTTGGCATAGCCGAGAGAATAAAGTGCATGATAGGAGAGATGGCGGGGTTTTGTAGGGGGTATGGTTGTGGCCCCTGGGCCAAGGGATGAACCCTTACATTGACGAATTACCATAGTGATGGTCCGTCACGGTCCCATGAAGCTCTAGGTGGATTTTCTGTCTGTAACGAGTTTTCACTAATTAATGGTACAGAGGGGACGGTATTGCTCTGGGCTTTGCTTTTCGACAATTTTCCATCTCCTCCTACGCTTTTCTATTTTCCGCTTCCTAGGAGCGCTCCTATTATCTCCCAATCTTGGGGAAAAAAGAGGTATTATAATAGAAAGAATATAATATTATAATATATAATAATTAATATATATATTAATAATATCTATTATATAATAATATAATTAATATATATATAATATAATATATATATTATAAAGAATATATATATATATATTATATAAGATATTATATATCATCACCACCTTCTCTTCTCCAAGCCTGGAGGTAAGGTGCGTAACACATGTCACAGGGAACCAGAAGAAATATCAAGTAGAAGAATATGATGCAATTCGAAAAGAAAGCCCAGTCTACCGCCCCCTTTATACCTGTTAGTGAGAACCGTCGCAGTCAGAAAATTCACCTTTAGAGCTTCCGCACCGAGACGGAATCCTCACTATGGTATTCTCGTCTGAATGTGGGGTTTATCCCTTGGTCCAGATGGTTTCCAACCATTACCCCCCACAAAACCAACCCGTCCATTCACTCCTATTTTCCACCTTTAGAGTTTGCGAAAATAAATCAAACATATTCTTCTCCAGGGCATTCCGTTACTGGTACAAATCCATCTTTTCTTCCGTCTCCCAGGCTGTCGATTTCTTAGCCACACTCACCACTATATCATCCGAGCTTAACCAAACAGACTACATCCTCTTTCCTCGTGAGCCAAACTATCTCAACGTACGTTTTTCAATTATATTCTCATTTACCCTATTTCTTCACACCTCACAGTCATTCTGTCATTATAGATCAGAGTAGAGACATATCTTATTTTTAGTAGATATCAATTTATACCTTCTACATACATCCTAACACGCCACTATACTAATGAGTATGTTCATAATTCAGATAACTATCTTAATACTTCATGATTATCAAGAAACATGTTTACACTACGTCCATCATTATCTCTCTCAAGTCAACATAGAGGTGCTATGCGACGCTAACGTCAATTTTACTCAGGAATTCTATATAAGCACAAGTTATAATAATAATATACTAATATAAACAGTACCTTCATATGTAAAGATAAGCCGACTCAAATAGAGTCAACTTTAACATATCCACCAACGATTTAAATTGCACCATGCACCCATCTTTCTCTGGTTTCCCTCCCTATACTACTAACTACATTATTGCGTCATCTTTATTTAATTATAAGTAAATTTTAATATATTATATTATATAATATATATATTATATATATATATATATAATATTAATATATATAATATTAACTTATAATATTATATATAATTATATATATATAATATATATATATAATTATAAATATATCATATATATATAATTTAATATATATATATATAATATATATAATATATTATATATATATATATATATAATATTATATATATATATAATATATATAAATATATATTATTAAAATAAATTATATATATATTATATATATATTATATACTATTTAATATTAAGTAAATATTATAAATTAATAAATAATATTATATAATACATATATTGTTTTACATCTTTTGTTTTGTTATGGTTTTTATAGACTCATATTATAGGTATGCCACCCTTTTCAGATTAATTGAGATAAGGATAATATAAAAATTTTTCATATTATAAACTTTGGTATAAATATAATAGCTATATATAGTAATATGTAGGTATTAAGTTACTCGATATACGTAACTAGTATATATATTTTCAAGTCGGTGAGATATATGTATATATATTAAGTGATAGAGTATGTAGAGGTTCACCCCCAGATTTGCGCGTGAACAATATCCGTCATGACGCTTACAACTTTTGTCAGTTTAGTATTACCCTATTTTGGAGCCCTCTTCGCAAGGAGTCCCAGAATAATTATATAGATTTAAGATCCTAACGAGAGTTTAGGTTTCGAGCGTGATGGACAAGTAATTCTTTCGTCGGCAGAACTGAGTTACATATACTAAATGTCTCATGTCTTAGTCTGTCAGCACTAATACAGTCATCGAGTGCAGAGATTTCGTAACGGATACAAACTCACTTGAATGAGTATAGTGAGATACTGTATCGTATCCAGTCCACATAATAATGCTCATTATTGCCGAAGCGCGATGATATACAGATAAAGTTGCTGTGATTAGATACCTTCACGAAATAAATATCCTATAGATACTGTTATTTAGTAAGGTTCTGTTTTTTTCCTCTTAACGCGACTATCCAATTTTCAACTCATATTTCACAGTCACATATACGTGTATTATGTACTTATCTCGCTAATACTCGGTCTGAGTGATTCAATATATAATCACTATAGGGTATTAGTAGTAGTTTAGAATGGGCTATATAGATATATTATGGTGTATGACTAGTAATATAAATAATAATACGAGCTCTTTTTATATTTTATTAGTCAATCGATAGACGATAGTAATTACATAATACCCTGGCGTATCCCCCCGTATTAAGGGGGGGAACCCCACCCCCTTTAAATTACATTTATAATATTGATATATAACGTTAAGAAGACTGATACTTTGTGAAGTACAAGGGATATTTAAAGTGTATAAGTGCGGATATTAGAAGTAATTATTGCAGTGTACTATATACGGTCTATATTCTCATGGTCCAGACGTCTCTGGGGATCCACCTTATGTGTGAGAGGTTATTGATTACTTCCCAGTTTTTGAAAAAAGAAAGGAAGAAAGTAATATATTGTTCATTATGGAGTATGATTGTATTCATATGATAATTTGAATGATTAGATAAGTATATATGATAAGATATAAGAACTATGAAAATTGATAGTGAGTATAATGTATGATTATGGAGATGAAGGTATTATTATATATTTATTATTTATTGCATCCCTCTATTATTGATGTAGTCTTATTGATTAGCCTCATTATTATGTATTTATGCTCTCTAAGTTGGGATGTTATTATCTCCATAATTATGTATTATAATTAATTATATATATAAATTATCTTCATTAATATTATTTATATAATTATTTATCAGGAGACCTTAAAAACAGGCGCTAAATAAGAGAGATTAAAAAAGACTCTTAATACTTGTCATAATTTTTCCAAATGTGTATAAGCAAGATGGTTATTGATATATTGTGAGTATTCTTGTAGAATTATTCTCTGAAATAATTGGTTTGAATCCATCAAGATATAAATAATATTATTTAATGTTTTAATTATCATATAATATATATTATATTATATATATAATTAAATTATAATTAAATTATATATAAATTAAAACAAAGCTTTGTTGAAAAATATATTTCAGTTTTATTTAGGTTATGGGACTAATTCAATAAATCCCTATTAATTATTTATCTGTGTTGTTGCCATTTTTTCCCTTTGATTTTATGGATTTGTCCAAAATCTTGTTCCTTGTTGAATAGTTTTAGATCTATAAAAAAAAGTGAATTTGTTAAAACCTGTTTTAACACGATATATTTTTCTAATTATTTATCTTATTATTTTCTCCAATTTCTTTAGTTATTATGAATTTCTATAAATTTAAATAAACTTGCATTATATGTTTATCGCACTATATATTAATAACAAAGTTATTTCAGCACTACATTATCTTAATATTTTAAAAACAGTTTTAAAATAGTTTTTCAGTTTCTAAAAAATAAATAAAATAAATGCTTCTTAATTTAATTTTAAATTTAAGTCTTAATTAACTTTAAATCATTTGCAAATTGTAAAGTTAATTAACCTTTTCCACCATTTTTTTTTTTAAATTTCTACTAAAATTTTTGGAAAGAAGTAATAGTATGTCCTGAATTTTATTAAATAGCAGAAGATGATAAAGCTATAACAGACGTGTTAAGAGGTGAGTGTAAATTGTGGTACCCGAATGGGCAGCTCTCGATGACTGCGTGGGTATCTTTAGAAAAGAGACAAAGCTCGAATATGTTCGCAAAGATAGAGGGTCTATGAAATGGAGAAAAGTACAGACGTTTAGAAGCTTTGGTTGTGATTCGACGCTATTCAAAAGTCGGGTGAAACATAGCCTACACCTGTTGAGAGCAGTCATCTATACACGGGCGGATTGAGACCTGTATCGGTGGAGTAATATGAGGAAGAGAAAAATTAGCAGTTAACCAGAAATCCAGATCTTTGAAGGAAGCCATAACCATTGTGATGTAAGGTTTCCATGACATTTTTTGTTTATGTTTTCAGACCAGGAATGTTTATATTGTCACAGGTAGACGCGAGAGAGCCTGTGAAAAGATACTAATGTTATAAATATGTGTAGTATATTCTTTCCTGTTTTTAAAATTGATTTACAAGTGATCACACCAATGGAATTCTATCCGATCAGCGGAGTGAGAATCGAAAGATTAAGAACGAGATGACTGCATTTTCTAGAATAGAGGGAGCAGTTGACAATGAGTTGAAGAATGATAAGGTTGAGTCATTCGCATTGATGGACAGAGTTAGATGACCTGTGAAGATTCATTATTGACAGTCGAATAGAGTAGTGGTATATATATATATAGTATATATATATATATATATATATAATATATATATATATATATTATATATATATAGTAAATCTAGTTATAGTATGGGTATGGTTTTATTCCTTAGTATGGTATAGGTCTTTTATTTATATAGTAAGTACTAAGTTAATATTATTTGATAGATAGATATAAAGCTAATGATCGTTTAGGCCTCTGATATTTGGGGATTTAACATAATATTATTTAAAATGATTAAAATTCATTTATATTAGGTAATCTAAATTGCTGGTTGAATAAATCCATTCAAACTTTTCTTTGTCTTTATTATTAAGTTCTATAGGTGAGGTGCGGAAAGTATAAATTTCTGCAATTCTAATGACCCCTCTGCCAAACGCTCTCCCCATCCAAGCCCATTTTATTATATGCGTTCAGGAGGATCACATAAGTTGATAGCTTGAGTGTACTCGTTCGTAAATTATGTTTCTCTTGCTTGAAAAGGAATGCTATTGTCCTCACAGTTATTTTCTCGCCACCCTGGGATCTGCGCTATGTGTGCTCTCCTCCGCTTTTGTTTGCTTTTTCTCTTAGCAGGATGCTCTATCGTTCTCGGGAAGTGAAGTGCTAAGACTCTCATTAATAGAAACAAGTGCAATGGTTTCTATTGATTCTTTATAAATTATATTATGGATAGGAGAGTTCCATATTCCATTTATTGCTATTAGCTCTTCACTTGGAAGTATCAGCTGCATCTATTCGGGGTGATTAATACTCATAACACGCACTTTGGGAGGTGAAGGACTCTCGGTACTCTTCTCTCCTCTCTTCCTCCTTCTCTCTATCTTTGCTCTATCTTTTGAGTGGGCTCGTCGGTTTTCGTTTCTCTTGGTCGTTTCAACTTAGCGCCTCGGATTGGCGGCTTTTTTGGGTGTAGTAGCGATGTTAGTGGTATTTGGCTGTGGTTGTCTTTCATCTTTTCTAAACGTCTCATTTTTCTCTCTTCTTCTGGTCTCTTCGTCTTCTGTGCGGTCTGTGCTTGGTACATTCTCAGTTCTGTTGTGTTCTTAAATGAATTCTATCTTTGTTATTGTCTTTCTTCATGCTTATGATTCTTCCTGACCTTTACTTTTTTTTCTTCTAGTTTAGCTTTTTCTTCTTACACTACCCTTCGCGATAAGTACTTTCTTCATGGCTCTTGCGCGTGGTGTGTGTTGCTGATCTTTGTGTTCTTGGCTGGGGGCTTGGGCTTCCCTTCTTGTGCTGAGTTCTTTGTCTTCTATCGTTTGTCTTGTCTTTTGCTTTTGTTCTTCTTGAATTCTTTGTCTTACTTGGTGCTGTCGTGTGGGTTGCTTGCATTTTGCTTGGGTTCGTTCTGTGCTGTGTGCGTCGTTCTGCTCTTCTTTCTTCTTCTTAACTTTATGTGTTCTTCTCTTCTCCTGTCTTCTTCTTGCTTCTTATAATTTACCACACTACTAAAATGTATTGTTTGCTTCTATTAATATTGATATTTGATTTATTATTTATTATTATTATTATTATATTCGGATGATGTTTTGTGTGATGTATGTTGCTTGAATTAGATTAGATTGGAAGATTATTCCCAATCCATTAATTAATTTTTTTGATTGCATATTATTTAGCCAATTTTGATCCTGGGATTATGCTTTCTATCGATTTTGGTTTATGTTTAGGTAGTGTATATTAGTTGATTTATTATGTTGTTTTATTTATTTAGCTTTTTATTTAGCTTTTTATTTCTCTTTGAATTTTGTAGTGATTATTTATTATTTTATTAATTGTATTATTTTATTTTTATTTATTTATTTTAATTAGTATTAGTTATGTAATGTATATTTGTGTATTTATTTACATTTGAAAATCTGTAGAATATTGTATTGTTTATTAGGATATTTTAATTTTATTACTGGTAGTGTATTTAATTGCATTATTTATTATTTTACATTATTTATATTTTATTATTTAGATAATTTAATTATTTTATTATTTATATTTATTATTTATTATTTATTATCAACTTTTATTTATTTATTATTATTTTATTATTATTCGTATATTGTTACTATAGTTATTATGTTGTTATGATTGACAAATTTAATATTCCATTAGCAATAAATTATTGAATCATTTTATTATTTTTCTTATTTTTATTATTTATATTTATTTTTAAATTTTTTATTTCATTATTTATTTATTTTTTTATTTTTTATTATTTTTTTTATTTTTTTTTTTTCTTATAAATCTTGATTTTCTAAGTTTGGAGAACTTGATTTTATTTAATTTTTATTATTTTTCTTATTTTATTTATTTTAATTATTTTGATTAAAATGATACGATATAGTTTTTATCTCTTTTTATTATTTTATTATTTTTTAATTTTTATTTCTTTTTATTATTTTTATATATATTTTTTTTTTTTTTATTATTTTTAAGTTTTTTTATTTTATTATTTTGTAGTTATTTTATTATTTTTACTCATTTTATGGTTTTTTATTTATTTTATATTTTATATTTTCTTGGGTTCTTTTCATTTTTTTTATAATTATATATTGATTATTATTATTATTATTATTATTTTATATATATTAATTTCGATTATTGATGTTATTGGGGATTGTTGAATTGTTGGTGTGGGGCGTGGGTTGGGCGGGGGGCGTGGTTCGTACTGGTGGGGGGGCGCTCGGGTTATGTATTTTGTTATATTATATTATTATTATTATTAATTATTATTTATTATTATTATTATTATTTAATTTATTATTATTTATTATTATTATTTATTATTATTGTATTGATTATTATTATTTATTTTTATTATTTATTATTTATTATTTATTATTTATTATTTTTTTTATTATTTATTAATTTATGTGATTTGTTTTTAGTATTATTTATTAATTAATTATTTGTTCTTATTCATTTATTTATTATTACTTATTATTATTATTTATTTGATTATTATTTATTTATCATTATTATATTATTTATTTATTTATTATTATTATTATTTATTATTATTATTTATTATTTATTTATTATTCCATCTATTATTATTTATTATTTATTTATTATTATTTATTATTCTTTTAATTTTATTATTTTTATTATTATGATTCTTATTATGATTTTTAATTAGATTATAATTATGATTATTATGTTATTGATTATTATATTATTATGTTATTAATTATTTTATCATTATTATTATGATTATTATTATTATGATTATTATATTTATTCATTATTATTATGATTCTTATTATTATTATTATTTTTCTCTTTTCTCCTTTTCTCTGTTTTCCTCTTCTCTTTTTTTTTCTCTTTGTTCCTCTTTTTTCCTTTTTTCTTCTTTTCTCTTTTTTTTCTCTGTTCCTATCCCTCTTTTTTCTTTCCGTTCTCTTTCCCTCTCCGTCTTTTCTCCTCTCTTTTTCGCCTTTTTCTCTTTTTCTTTTTTTGTTTTTTTTTTTTTCGTTTTTCTTTTCTTTTATTTCCTCTTTCTCGTCAAACCACACGACATACACACAGCATCACACAACTACACACATGACACCACACACCACCACACAACACTTGTACAAGCCCACACCCACCAACTTATTTCTCCCTCTCTTTCTATCTTTTCTCTTTTCGCGCTTGGCTTTTTTCTTTTAAGTGTGAGAAACATAATTTAGTTTCATGTCTGAATCTTGCGTCTGCTCATTGTAATCGTTTTTATGCTCTCGTTAAAGGAGGAAACGTTTTTGTTGAGTGTTTTTCTTGAAACAGTATCTCATTAACAGGAAATAAACTTAAACTGTTTAATAAGCAAATAACAGGAAGAAATTTCCTATTTCTCGAAATGATTATCACAGATATCAAACAATGATGAATCCCGGCAGGTATAATAAGTTATCCGCTGAAAGTTTTCGTTTACGATGTGGATAGTAAATAATATTGTGTTTAAAAATGTTGCATAGGGTTAAATAGGGGGTACGAAGGAAATCGCACCCCAGCCCCCTTTAAATTCTTTCTTTTAAGTTATATTCAATTTAGTTGTATTATTTTGGTTAGCTTTTCTCCAGTAATTTTAACGAAAAAAACGAAAAAAAAGGCCAACATCTTGTTTACATATTGCCAATGAGGAGAATGACATTTGAAAAATAATTTAGATTTGAAATCTTTTAGTCCAACATTGAAAATATGAACTATTTTTTTTAACTGTACACATGTAGTTATCTTTAAACATTTCTTTTTTATATAGCCATCAACTACAGGCATAGGAACACAAAATATAAAACCCAGCTGAAAATTGCTTCTCCATCGTTCCTCCGTATTCTTTGTTTCTGATACATTGTCAAAAGCTTTTCATTTTATCACCCAATAAAGTTCAGATTATTCTTTTAGTATTTACTTTATCATCTTTGTATTTACATTTATGAAAATTTCACAATATTTCTTACATAAATTGACAATATTCCAAATGTTAAGTTATGAAATAAGTAAACCATTGGTTTCTTGTAATTAAGTATATTTTTTTAAATGCACTATATATATAATAGTTATAATTATAATATAATATATATATTTAATAATATCCAATATATATTTTATTTTAATAATTGGGCATTGAACTATGAAATAATATATTTGTATTTGTGTAAAATAACATTGGAAGAAACCAATATATTCTTAACTATTATAAAGGTTAATTTTTTTTAAAAAAGGAAAAAATCTTTAATATTGCAAGCATATATTTTTACATCTAATATTAAAAGTTTCATTGTTGTAGTAGTAGATTACGTTTGTGTATAATATATGATTTCTTTTGTTATTTATATGTATTATATAAATATTTTATCATATTTAGAAATATTTTATAAATATTCATATTATGTAAAAATAATCTTTAACATTATTTGCATATTTTTGCTAAATTTGTAGTGCACCTAAAAGTTACGTCAATGATCTCTTCCGTCAATGAGTTGTTTAAATATTTTTATTTGAAAAAATATACAACAGACAAGGAAAGTCTTTAGAAGAAAGTTTAAATATCTATATATACTACTATATATATAAATAATTATATTATGTATTATAATATATATATTATATTATAGTTAATACATTAATGTTTTTTATATAAAATAGTTTGTATTAATTTCATTAACCTAAATTAAAATATTTAAATTATAAATTATTTGTAACAATAGATCTTAATTCGCATATCAATAAGATTTTGCAAATATAGAAAGTTTCTAATCATATTATTTGAACGAGAAATACGTTTATTTGAGTGGACGAAATTCCGATTCAAGAAGAATATGTTGTGTTAAAAAAATTATTTCATATGTATGTGTTGACTCTAATGCTCGAAAAGCTGGAGGCGGTAAACGCACCGTGGTTGCTGTAAGGGTTGAAGAGTGAGGACGTTCTGCATCAGTGGAAGAGGAACCAGAGATTAATAGTTTGGTAACGGGTTATTGGGTTAGATCTTTCAAAACCGTAAAAAAAGAAGTTTGTACGAAGGAAAAAATAACAACACATTAAGTTGTTTGTGGAGTAAAGAAGAAAGAATTCAAAGTCACAGAAAAACCTTTTCCTCGATTATAGTATATGATATAATCTGATGATATAGATTCTTTGAATTATATATTCGTATAAATATATATATTATTATTATATATAGATGATGTATATGTATTATATTATATATATATATAAATATATATTGATATATTTTATATTATATATTCTATACTGTATTTACGGAGTTTATATAATATAAATTTAATTATATTATATTTATAATTATTATTATATATATATATATATATAATAAATATGAGTATATAGTTTAGATGTGATTATAATATTATTAATTTATTTATAATTTATATATAAATTTATATTATTTAATTATATATTATATATATCTTTTAAGTCTTTATATATATATATTATGAATAGGTTTAATATATATATATATAATTATATAATATAGTATATGTATTGATTTAAAATTAGAATTATATAGTATTATATATAGTATATAATACTAATATATCATTATATATAATGATATATATATATATCATATATATATATATGATATATAAGCTATATATATATATATATATAATATATATGATATGATAGATATTTTTAAAAGTATACTTGCACAGATTTATATATTTTTTTCTTCCTATCTGAAATGGCTGTTTGATATTAAATATTATAGTACTATATACTTTGAATTAAATAGTATGCAATTAGATCATCATTTCTTACAATTTTTATTCTCTTTGAATTTCCTTATATAATCAATACATAATATGATATATATATAATATATAGTATATATATATATATTATATAATATATATTAATAATATGTTGTTATATATTAGTGTATTATGTATGTATGGTAAGTATGTTAATGTTATGTATGTTAGTAATTATGTATTGTAGTTGTCTGAAGTATTATGTCATGTATGTATGTAATTATTATGATTTATGTAATTATTATGTATATATGTATTGTATAGATATGTATATATGTTAATATTATGTATATAATGTACGCTATATGTGTATATATATCTATATATGTATATATGTATAATTAGTATATGTATTATGTATATATATATTGTATATATGTATATTATATATGTATTATGTTATATAAATTATATATGTATATATGTATAATGTATAATGTATTATTGCTATGAATGGTAGTAGTAGTATTATATATATGTAAATCTGTGTATATTGTATATATGTATATACTGTATATATGTATATTATGTATATTGTATATACTAATAATGTATATATATGTATAATGTTGTATATAGTAAGATGTGTATATAACGCACAACAATAAGTTTAGAATATTTGAACAGAACGTTTCGGAGAGAGTGTCCTCTTCAGATCAAAGAAAAAATATAGTGAAAATTGGTAAAAAACACTAAGCGGAGGACAGCATCCAAAGAAACCATTAAAAATTTTTATTTTTCTTCTTTTGGTTTGAAGAGACTTTGTCTGGAAAAAATAATTTGCACAATAATTCCTGAAAATTTGTTGGTTGGTATATGCAGTTTTTGATTATATATATATATAAATAAAAAATATATAAGTATATATATATATATATAATAATATATATATTATACTATGATATATATAATATATATATATATATATATTATAATAATATATTTATATGTATCTTAATGTATATATATATATATTATTAGATATATGAATATACTATATATATTATATATGTATATATGATATATATTATATATTATATATATCATATAATTATATATACTATATAATTATATATTATATACTATACTGATATATATAATTAAGCAGACATTACGTTAACAAAGAAACTAAGCAACTTTTTTTGTTAATGATTTCCGTTTGGTCTTATCTTTTTTTCCTCCCTTGGACTTATGCTCCTCGTTGATGCTCTTCAACATATCTCTGCGAATATTATACTTCCTTTTGTTCGAAGCCGCGACTCCCCCCTCTCAATCCCCACCTTCATTCTCTTCATTTATTTACTTCCTATTACAATGTCATTTCTGTTGGCGCCCGGACACAAATAAATAATGTTTCGCAAAAAATTTCTTTTTTTTTTTTTTTTTTTTTTGGCCAAGTTTTTTCTGAGAAAACAAATTTTGTGGATGGGCGTATATTATCTGGGTCTTATTAGGCTATTTATAATCAACTTCATTTCCCAAAGAAGAACTCGCAAAGGAGATGAGGAAACTGATGTGTGCGGCGTGTCTCCTTCATCTTCATGGCACAATGAAGGTGGGTATTCGAAATAGGAGTGTACAACTCTGTTGTGGTCTCGACACCAAATTAAGCGAGCGAGATCGCTCTTCCTCTTTATGTGTCTTTGTTACGATTTTCCAGGAAAAAAGCTAATAAAATGCTAGGTATAATATATTTATGTGTTTTTTCCTATTTTAAACATTCCTTTTTTGAAAGGCATGAACCAGGGCATGCAAAAAGATGATGATAAACAAATAAGAACGAAAATACAAATTACCCCG
>JABUQX010042940.1:0-7500 GCA_015478945.1 Trachelipus rathkii
AGCAGAGAGAGAGTATGTGTGTGCTTACTCATCTCTTATTCATAGACATATATTCTTCTCGTTTTTAAAACTTTTTTTGTGTTGAAACGCCGTGACTTCCTGGGGTGAAGATTTGGTATCCGACTACCGCATATAAGAAGCTGATATATTATTTCTCTTCTTAATTAACTATAATATTTCAAAATTTTATTCTTGTCACTATAATAACGCTATATTAAATATGCGTGCGTTTTCCTATATTAGAAACACTACAAATTCGTACTAATAAAATTTTATAAACTTAAGTTAGGCTTCTATTAAATAATTATATAATAGATAATATAATATAATAATAATAATAAATCAAAATGCTTTAATTCAGATAATAAACAATTTACATTATTAGGTTTAACAGTTATAATATTCGTTGTAATACAATACAATGCTTAATGAATTTCAATTTCTCTTGCAATATGGGAACGGCTACGTTCAGACTAATATTGCGCATTTCTGCATATTACGCTCGTTAGTCAATCTTCTCTGATGACACCCAATACAAAGTTGAATACTCTGAAATCGCTCAGGTTTTATTGTACTTCGTTATAATGCTAACATTTCTATAAGGTTATGTTTATGTTGTGATTGAGCTTAATCGTAATCAAAAACCAATTTTAATACAATTAGAGTACATATTATTAGCAAAATAATAATAATAATAATATATGTAATAATAATAATAATAATAATAATAATCAATAATAATAATATAATAATAATAATATAATAATAATACTTATAATATATAATATAAATATTTATAATATGATAGGGACGAGTTTTACAATGATAAAAATAATAATAATGAAAGTAGTAATAATAATAATTATAATAGTAATAACTAATAATGTAGTGCGACTGGGATGAAGATATTAAATTATCTGTCATAACTTACTCTTCCAACGTATAAAATCCTTTGGCCAGGCCCCGTGACAATCATCCAATCAACTAACACCTTTTTAAAATTCTCAAACCTATATTGTAACAGTATCCAGGCCTCCTGTTAAATGAGTTACCGGCCTGTGCAATTTAGAATGCAATTTTATACTTAAAACTCACCAACTTATCTCCCTGAAGACATTCAAGTGAAACAACGGTTTGACCGAGTTCTTTGGCCTTATGTGAAAACAATTCAATAATATTTTTTCTTATCAATGAATGAACCTGTTTAATGATCAACCTTTTGATCACGAAAACCACTTCTTTAAGACTTAAAGCAATAACTACACTTGAAGTATTTGAATAAATGAGCAAAGTAAAACACGTTTGGGAAACACTCAAGGAACTTACTGGAGTAAATTTAAAATACTTTAATAAAAATAAAATGAAAATGTACTGGTCTTACAAATTAGGTTTTATAAATCCCATGTACATATATCCGGATGTCCGTAGAATATCCGCATACATGCGCACTGCAAATATAGAACCTCAGTACACTATATAACGATATTATATATATATATATTTATTCTTTCAAAAATACTCAACAGGTTTTATAAATCATGAAATGTAGTCGGATGTCCGGAGATATCCGCATATATGCGCACTGCAAATATAGAACCTTTACTAAATACCAATTATATATATATATATATATTATATATATAAATAATATATATATATATATATATATATTATATTATATATATATATATATATTATGCTTTAAAAAAAAAAATAAAATATCAATACAAAATGCTCTATCATTAAACTTATATAAATTTTTGCCCATAAATATATATATAAACTATATAGATATTTATGTTCAATATATATATATAATAAACAAATATATTAATAAAAATATATAGACTGACTGTTTTGGCAGAGATATGAAATCATTTACTTGAAAATTAAATGATTCTAACAATTACAAAAGGCGTCGATTTTTCAGTGTGTACAAGACAATGCAGTCCCAGCTGACATATAACAGCTGTTGTTCTAATGCAAAGAGTTGCCAATTAGTATTTAAAACAAACTTTATTTATCAAATGAAAATTGAGACTTTAACAATTAACAATATGTTAAAACAATAAATATTAAATCGTTAAACGTTTTATATTTTTGTTAGCACAATATAATCTTTACAATACTTCGATAAATAAACTTCAATAATACAACAACCTTACCTGCTAGTAAAATATAGCAACACTGCGGACGCTATGCACTTGCAAATCGCATTTACAGACGACGCTTCGAAATAACAATGCAAATAATATTTACACAATAAACACAATTACATTAAAAACACAGCTTTAAATACCATTTGCTTTACAATAAAATAACCAGCAATATTTTCCACATTGAAAATTATACCACCATATTATATTTAAAAACATATTAAATTTACTTTGTAATAAAACATAAAACAAGACACTCCATGGACACAAAAATATGCATACTATACAAATAATAAATTGATCGGATAAGGCATCAAGAGCTACCAACTATATACACCTCGATTAACAACGAATGAAAGCGAAAAGATCAAAATATTCACATTTTTACTATTATACTGAATCTCAGTTAATTTAGATTACCTTGCTCATCCCAATCACAATGTCTTTAAATAAATAATAAATGATGTATATATTTATCAATTAATTCAGAAAGACAATATTATAATTAGAAAGAAAAAAAGATTTGGTATTTCTTGTAGCAATTCGAACTTCGTTCTCAGAAATGACAATTTTAAAATGAAATCAAAATATAAAAGCTATTAATTAACATATTGTACTGCACTACACACAAACTAGCAGATTATTGAATTTTATTTCAAATAACGATTTTTTATATATATAAAACATTTATATATAGTAATAATTGAGTATCCTTACAACTGTTTCAAAAAAAACATTTTACTAAGTTGTAATACATTAATATACTAACGAGAAAATAAGATAATAATGGAATACAATTGTAAATAATATAATATTCATTATCAAAGTTTTGTCAAAACGACCAATGGAATTTCAGGTTCAAAAATATGTTTCAAAAGGAGTTCTCATTGGTTGGCTGTTCACATTTCATAAAATACAACATATTTAAAAATATTTTGACTGGACCCCTGCAGCGTACTCAATATATATATAAATAAAAGAGGAAAAGGAAACACAATACTTGGCCTTAACCTTAAAATACATAAATGAAGTACTGTTATATATTTCATGTACAACTGCATTACAATTTTTGGCCACATTATGAAGCAAATTGGTACATTTTGCTTTATGTACATTGAGGTTAAAACATTGGTTTCATTAATAACTCAGTGTCCTTTCAGTAGAAACTTCTGATAATGAACCAAATGTATCGTCGGCATACGATCTGCTTAGGTAGTCGGCAATGACGTTATCTCTCCCACTTATGTGGTTTAAGATAAATCTGATCTTTGCAAGTATAAAGACTCATTTTCTATCTATTCCTCATACCTCTTCTTTTCATAGCCGTCTTAAGTGTTCTATGGTCAGAGCTGTGCGATATAGGTGTATGATATCTCATATTGGCCGTTGTAGAGTGGTAGGTGTGCTCGAATTTAGATCTTATATGCCGGTTCAATGGCGGGTGACGTATACGATCTAATGGGCTGTCTTGTCTCGGCAATACGGTGTGAAGTATCTTATGTCTGTTTAGTGTGTGTGTGTGCTCGATGTGGGTTTTATTTGTTACTCTCTGTTCTCTCTCGTGTGTTGGATTAGGTCTGTCGATAGAATGGTATCTTTGTGTTGGGTTTGGGCTCGGCTGTCGTAATATCTTGTGTATGAAGGTGACGGTACTCCGGCAGTGACAGGTATTCGCTGGGACTGCGTCATACGATCTTGTAAAACGTGAACGTCCTTCTCAACTCTGGCATCTTTCAATAATATGGGCTCTGAGCTCAGATAGGCTTATCGTTCTGTGTTCATATTTTCTGCTATATAATTGCTTGTTGATGTTTGGGGTTCCCACCTGATCTGTTCGTTGGCTTCACCACTCTTTAGGTCAGTTTCGGTCGAATTGCTGTTTGGAGATTGCGATATCGTTGTGTCATTAATCTTTAAGCTCAATGAGGTGTTGTTGTTTGGTGGTATAGGTTTGCAACTTCAGTTGTAAGTGTCATGAGTCCGCTATAAGATGACGAGACTATTTTAAGAACTTGAGTGCATTATCTTCTTCTATTAGGATGGTACTGGGGTTGTTGCTTTAAGTTTGTAAGGTCGAGCTTTAAGGTGTGGCTCAATTGGTTATATGTGCCTTTAGTGCATTGTTCAAGTGAAATGATTGAATGGTCCCACAAAACTCAACACGTCGACGAGGCGAACTCGCACTTTTCGTCCGGTCTGATATGTGAATCCCTCTTGCTTGAAGTCTTTGAGAGAACAGTCCTCAATCGTGATTCGATGCCTGCGCGCCAGGATTGGAAATGGAGGTAATATCGCGTATAAAAGTCGACATCGTTGATTCCATCCAGTATCCTGCGCATTGACCTTACAAGCGTTGTCCGGCATTTAACGCATACCTGAATGGTAGCTTGAGGGTTGAATGGAAATTGTACGATTCGGGCATCTCGGATGTCTCGGTTTTGAAAACGCGGTTTTGTATTGCAAAATCTTCAGGGCTTTTTTTTTATCTGCAGTAGCCCTGTCGCTAAGTACGTTTCTGTATAACTTGTCATAATTGTTGCAAGACGTGTGGCTGAATAGAATAGAAAAGGTTCGTAGTTGTGAGTTCTGGGCATCTACGGAGTGCGTAAGACCGGTGATTGCCTATTCAAGGCCTGTAGTCCGGAACATACTGCTTTTACTCCCGTTCTTTTTCTGGACAACGACAACAGGTGCGAATATGGCGACGTGGAGGAACGATGTGCCCATTCTTATATGGTCTTAGTTCGTTTCGCGTTCTTCAGCTCCGGTCCGCGCGTCGAATAAAAGAATTTGTACTGGCTTCAGCCTTGATTGTGGGGTGTGTCATCAATAAGCGTTAACTCGCATATAATGATTCTTTAGCGGTGCCAGGCACATCTGTAAATATGTCTTCATACTTTTCCAAGATAGTCATCAGATCTCTCCTCTCATAGCATCGGTTATGTCTGCGCTGATTTTAGTGTCAGACAATCTCTCCTTTTGTACCATTGTGGGATCCATTTCCACTAGAGTGATGTTTTCCTCGTTCTCAGTGTCAAGGATCACTGCCGAAGCACCTATATTCGCCTGATGTTGACCCATCTCTTCTTCCTCTTCTTCACTCTCCTCTCTCACAATATACTTCTTCAGCAGATTGATGTGATAGGTCTTAATCACATCCCCCACTTGGATCTTGTAATTGTCCTTACCATACAACTCCACCACTGTGTATGGCCCGCCCCATCTCATCAACATCTTGTTGCTTGAAGTCGGTAGGAGAACAAGAGCTAAGTCTCCTACTTTCAGTTTTCTGGTCTTCGCACCTTTGTCATAATACTTTTTCTGGGAAATTTGGGCCTTAGCTAAATTCTCTCTAGCCAACTTTAGAGTTTCGTTTAGCCTTTCTTGCAAGTCGAAAACATACCTATATGTTGACCTTGCCTCTTCAGGATTAATATCCCCTGCCCAAATTTCATGTAAAATTTGCATCGGACCTCGCACAGTCCTTCCATACAGGAGCTCGAATGGGGAGAATCCTGTGGAATCCTGTGGAATCAGCTTCAAGCGCTAACTTTTTCTCCTCTAAAGCAGCTGCCACTTCCTCACTTGTTCACTGCACATTCTCTTGAGCATTCTCTTTAGGGTACCGTTAAACTTTTCAGTGAGGCCTTGACTCATTGGGTGGTAAATGCTGGAAAACTTCTGCTTGATGTTGAGCATTTTTGTTACATCCCTCATTAGATCAGATGTAAATTGACGACCATTGTCACTGAGGATTTCCTTTGGCACTCCCAACCTCATGAAAATTGATACCAGGCTTTCCGTCACCTTCTGGGCAGTAATGCTCTTTAGAGGTACAGCTTCAGGATAGCGCGTGGCGGCATCCACAAGTGTTAGGACATACTGATGCCCTTCTGAAGATGGTGGTGAGATTGGTCCGATCAGGTCGATGATCACTCTTTGAAATGGCTCTTCAATGATGGGCATTGGGCACAGAGGTATTTTTCTTCCTGAACCGTTTCGGGCACGTTCCGTGGCCAATTTTCAACACGAGTAACAGTGTTTTTTAGTTACGTCGCAATATATACTTGGCAGAAGAACTGTGGGTAATTTTACCCATGTCTTGCTTTACCGCCTGATGACCACCGAAGACTTCATCGTGTGCCACCTTCATGACTCTACTTCTGTACTCTTTCGGTACAACCAAAGTGAACCTTTCCTGTTGGTTTTCCACCACTCTTTTGAATAATACACCATTCTTTACTATATACTTATTTTCACCTTTTTCCACTGACCTCCATACCCTCTGTAGAGTGACATCATCTTTCTGTTTACTTTTAAAAGTCTTCCGATGTTAATAAGTTCTTGTACTTCATCACCATGGGTTGTCTCCCCTTCACCCGCTACAACACCCTTCTCTCCGGAACTTTGTGTGTGATCGACTGCATCACCTCTCACCATCTCATCATCTTCGTAAGTACGATCTGTTTCTTCAGACCACTTTGTACTTTCTACCATCGATGTCACCTGGACATCCATTATTTCTGTGTCTTGTTCAACGTCTAATAGTAGATCAGTAGGGACTTCAACTTCATCTTTTCCTGTAATTTCTTCGTTTTCAGGTGAACATTTAGACCCAGTCATCACACTTAGTGATGGCTCCGTGGTTGGCTCGACATCTTCATCATTGATGTCAAAAGATTGTGGCACTGACGGTTTCCCTCTGTAAGACTCTTCCACCTCCAAACTCGCCATTCCAAAATTATGATTTGTTTGTTCAGATTCTTCTTGCGAATCTTCCTCAGCGTTCTCAGCGATGGGGACCAGCATACTTCTACTGTTATGCCCGACCTCTACTTTACGAGGCCCTCGACACACGGTCGACTCCCATGCGAGATTAGGCTGACTCAGGGGCAATGCTCCTTTAACATTCCCAATAACCAAATCATATACGACTTCCGGCAGCACTGCTGCGGTTGTCCTTCCCACGTAATAAGGGGTATCCACATCGATACTTGCGAGAGGAGCTTCAATCACCGTACATTCTGATTGCAATCTTAATTTGTTCAATGTTGGTCTCCAACATGAGAGGAGACAGTAACGTATTTTTTCGGTAAGCAAACTTTTTCCCCGCACAACCACTTACTTACAAGTTGTGTCCACGGTATGGTCGGAGGGGTTTTGACGTTGATAGCCATTTCACGTCCATACGTTTACAGGTAGGTTGTGTACGTTCTCGTCATTTTTCACTGTCTCTGAGTCTCATTGTCAGGGAGTTTCGGGTTATATCTTGTCAAGCGGTGAAAGCAGGATTGCTGGATTGTCCGTGTCTATCAGAGACCTTCGCGGAGCGCTCCGTGCTCTT
>JABUQX010042940.1:12500-27500 GCA_015478945.1 Trachelipus rathkii
TCTTCGGTTCTCAACATGGAAATTTTAGAAAGTATATAAATCCTTGTAGGAAAAGTCATCCACATTAAATGATAAAGCTTACTAAAAATGTTACACATTAAGTACAGCTGCTCAAGGGTAGATAGTCATAAACTTTATAATAAATGGATTATTCCGTTAATTATATTAGGCATTCCAATACAAGGGTTAATCTTATATTTTAATCGATGAATGACGGGGTATTACTCTATACAGGAATTTTGAGAAATCACTATAAGATTGTATGATCATAATATTGTTTAGATAATTATGGATTGTCACGGGGCCTGGCCAAGGATTTGTTTATAACACGTTGGAAGAGTAAGTTTATGACAGATAATTTAGATTTTACTGCTTAGTTATCCTCATTCCACACTGTTCGTCACTATCTAATTAATATAATATTACTGGGAATAATAACACACTATAATACATTACGTGGGATCTAATATAAATACATTTAATATACCTTCAGGGTCAATATTATAATAATATTTTTTATATTCAAAGTGTTTGCCTGCAAAGGGCTAAATCGTTGTACCATGTTAATCGTCAGTTTTGTCGCATTACCATTCGATAGTCCATGTCAATTATATTTGGAGTGATCTTCACTGCACATTCAGTTTTGGTTCTGTTCCTCATAAAAATATAATTAAACATATTCTACAAAATATTTTGATCTGGACCTTGTCAGCGTACATAATAACACTCACTATAAAAATAAAAGAGGTATTGCAATGCGCAATGCATTGGCACATTAACCTAGATAAGTACAATATACAATTTAATAGTTTTAATGTTATATTTGGCAGTTATTATACCATAATATTTATCAATTTTAATTTGTGGGAATCATAAAGCTGGAATTTTTACAGGTCTTGTAGGGTTTATTTGGGGATAAGAAACAAACTGTGGAAATAATAAAAATTTAGTACTCTTATATTAAGTGATTGACTTTATAATAAATTATAAAATATAATAATATTAAATTATAATAATTAATATAATAATAATAATATATAATAAATATCAATACCAACAACCCTATAAACAAATTATGTTGATAATTATAATTATAATATATAATTAAGATTAGATAATTTTTAATACTAACATATAATAAATGTACTATAGCAAAAATATATTTTTTATAGAAGTGTAAAATATAATTTAATTATATTTATACTAAGGTAACTAATCATTACTACAAGTATGGTATTATTATATTTAACTGTTAATGTTGTGAAATTGATGAAATAGATAATGCGGTTCTATGTAAAATATTACATAATGATTAGAGCGAAGTTTATAGAGTGTCGAATATTGTTGAATCGAAATAGTATCCGTAGATAATTAATTACGTCTGAACTATATAGGGTTCTGGGACCGAGAAATAACTTAAGTATATCACTCACAGCAAGATATTAATGTTAATATTTTTTACATTATACACATAAATATTTGTAATTTTAAATCAAGATTATCAATAATAATTAATAATAATGATAATTAGATTTGATATATCGTATGTAATGAATTCGATTTGATTATAAGATTATGATATTATAGAAATGTTATGTATATAGATATGTATATAATAGAAAGATGAAGATAAGAACGAGTAGTTAAAATAAATTAATATAATGAATTAATAATAATTAAATATTCATAATAATATGATGTATAACTAATAATAGTTATTAATAAGAATACTAATAATATATATAAGTATAGTTATGATATAATATAAAAATAATTGAATTAATTTTATCATGGTTAGTATTATGTTTATTTACATGACGATTTTAAATTCAAATATAAGTGTAACATATAAATTTTCAAAAATATTTGTTAGTATTATAACAGCGCGCAATAGTGTGTGATTATATTACTCTATTTATGTTTTATATTTGTAAGTGGATAGGCTTGATAAATCTTACCTTATTAAAAGACAATAAGAGTTTCGGTTTTTAAATATATTGTGGCATTCTAGTAGTTAAGTTTAGCTGCTTTGTAGCTGACGCATTGAGATTGCGCGTTTTTTTTAGTCTCGAGTTGCTTTATAAGTAAGTATTTTATTTCTTAAATTAATTCGATTTGCCTCGCGCCTTGTTTGGTTTGAGTGTAGATAATAATAATAATAATACCAGTAATAATATTAATAATATCTCTAAATTGCAAACAAAATTTATAATACTACAATTAATAATAATGGTATGTGCTGTGCCCTACTGTATGGTCATAAGTGTTAACAGTATATGTTTGAATACGTCATTACGTATATAAAATAATATGTATATTTATGTTTTTGATATTTTTTAATTCTTGTGTTATAATAATAATAATAATAATAGATAATAACTAAGAATAATAATTAATATAATAATTATAATAATAATCATAATAAATAATAAATAATCAACACTATACTGAATTTCATATTCAGATTGTCTAATCAAGCAAAATTGAAAATTGTTCATTGAGTTATATAGTAATACAGTACAGATATAGAAAATAATCTATAATGATATCTAACCAAACTAATACCTAGTAATAAAAAGTATATAATTATTTGAAGCCGGGTACTATTGGTAACACAGTTTTGTGCATCCTTTGAGCTCTAAAGTATAAACACAGAATTTCTAATAAACTCTCGCAATTAGGAAAGACTTAAAAGCATGTCCCATAATATTATTAACTGCTAACCTTACATACTCCTATAATATAGTTCGCAAGTAGTTACTCTGTGAACTACATAACCATAAACACCTTCACGACGATCTAGTTAGGAATGATACCATGGGGAATATAGCACTCATTACAAAAGCAATTAATAGATATGTTATACCCATCATAGTTCAATAACGTGTAACAACATAAAAGATACCACACACTAGTGAGCGTTAATCCATTATCAAGATGACCAAACAATATATAATACATCAACTAAATCAAAATCTTATCAATACTAACTGACCGCAAATAATGTGATATACTAATATGCTTAATAATACACTTCCCATCGTAACTATACTAGATTATAAGTAGACAGAATAAGGGAAAGATGATACTAACCAACTTTTACATTATTTCTATCTACACATTGTACTGTGACAACAATATTGACAAAATAACTAGATAATTAAACACGAAGACACCCACAGTAATGAATACAAAAATTTAGGATTAATGAGTGGACTGTCAGGTAATAAACGTTAGTAAAATAATGATAATAGTAATCTAAAAAAATTACAGAATTAATAATGCTAATTAAAATACAATTATGAGATTGATGGATCTGAATTAGGATTATTATAGGTTATCTATATGTCTATTTAAATTATTATTATTTTTATTATCTCATTATTGCATATAGTTACATTACTCTGACACTACCTCCACATATGGTGTTAGGCATGAGGCTAATCATACCTCCTCATTGTAATCGCTGCCGTGGTATCTGATCTTACAGTTCTAATAATACCCATCTCGAAATCTCATTGAGGTTGAGTTGAACTTCGCTTGTGATTTGAGAAGGCTACGAGTTAATATATCCATTTATTGAGTTAGGAGTTTATGGATTCAACTATCCAGCTTATAAAATTAGTTATTTGATTGGATTTGTTTTTAAACTGTAGTGAATGGAATCCCTCTCGCAAAAATTGTATTCGAGTGAGTGAGACTTTAAATAATAACTCATATTATCAGGTTAATAATATTCGACTAACTCAACTAACCTGCTTGCACTTGTGAGAAGTTCTTATTTTGTTAATGATTTTAATTTTGTGTTTTTTTATTGTGATGTAATGTTCATATAGGAGCTTTATTGTCACTGTATTCAGACTAATTAATCTTCGTGTAATTTGGGGTTACTTGAACACGTTTTTGTGTAGTGATGGTCCTCTCGTAAAGTAAGTTATTCGGGCAATTAATATTTATAGTAAATTGTTCTGGTATTTCCATTTTAATTCGTATTTTGTAAGTAATCTGCTAGGAAAGTTTATTTGCTTTTAATAGTGATGTAATAATTTAGATATACACTAAAACATAATGTTAACTATATTATTGGAAGCAAGGTCGAGTCTGGAGATGTGAAAATAATAGAATCTGTAACTAAGTTAGCACGATGAAGATCAATACATCGAGAGTGATAATTCTAATTATACATAAGGATAATAGAGTATGATGAGATAAATGATCAAGAACTTATAATAGGTGATGTAATCATATTTACAATTATAATAAAATGATAGTATGAATAATTAGTACTGTGGTCTAAAATAATATTTATGGATATTAATCACAGTGAAAAATACGAATGAAAATACTAATAATTCACAGGAATAAGGAATTGAAATAGGTCTCATGAAGTAGTAGCGATCATAGGTGTATTAAATATTTAGACCGGTTCTTGCATCACTTTATGCACCGAGTGAATATTTATTTTATTTTTTTATTTCTGTTCCCCGAGCGGAAGAGTTATATTAAAGAGTATTGCCTTTATCTTAGCAAAGGAGAAGGATCGATTGCAAAGGATATTACAACGTCGAGGAAGATGTAGAATAAAAGAAGGAGGAGGTGTTGCAGCAGAACTCAGATTATCTTAGGAATGTAATATTGGTATCTGTATGGTAGTTGATCGTGGGTGGCTTGTAGTGTGATGGCGTGTGTTGTTATAGTCGAGTGTTCGGATGTCGTGTATCTACGAGAGCTGTGTAAGGTTTGATGTGGTTGTCTGGTGTTGTTTATTATGGTCTTGTATTTAGATGTGATGTTTCCAAATACATCTCAACGAGGTGTTAAATATTGATATCTATTGGCGAACTTATTACGGATTGGGAAGATACGTGTAGGATATTGTAAAAACAGTAATTATGTGGTGAAATTACTTTAATTCACAATTAAGGGATGGGAGGTCAGGTGGATTGCTATATGATGTGAATAAAGAAGAGGAAAGGAATGGGTTGTATTACAAATAAAAATGGTGGGAAAACAACAGGAATAGGTTCACTGTGTTCTGGAAAGAGGTATGTAGTATGTTATAAGGTGTCACACTTTTTTTATGTATATGCTTTCGTGGGTTTCTATCACTGTTGGGAAGTTTACCATTGGGTTAAACTATTATCAACATCTCGTGCCGAATTATAGTTTGGATTGTATTACTTATATCACTGTTATCTTCTCTGTGTTATTATTAGAAGAAAGATGCACTAAGGTATTAATTTCTGGCCAAGCCCTCATTGAGTAGCCTATTTGGTCTATAAAATTCGTTAGAAAAGAAGTTGGTTCTATGTTCGGTGAGACCATTTGTTGCCCAAATATACTCACAGTTGAAAAGGTCAAGTAGGTTTTCCAGAGTAAAAACATTATAATTATTAACATGTGTGAGTTTGTTGCCTGCTCCCACAACTTTGAAGTATCAGTCTATATACAATAGACTATTAACTGTGAATACCGAAGGAATAGGATCAGTATACCTGATTCACCTTATTACAGGTATGTGAAGTAAATAAATGAATCACATTAGTCAAATTGTAGTATAGTACAATTAACAACGATATATATGAGGGCGATAAATAGAAACTAGGTACAGTCAATATCCACTCATAATTTACAATAGCTCAATTAAAGGGTTCATCATAGCATATTTTGTACCTATACTACATATATAGAGTGGCATACATATTATAGAATACGGTATACATGCTCGTAAATGAGTGAATAGTCGTCCTAGTTAGATAAGTTTGTATCAAAGATAGTACAGTTAGATGTGATGTTAAGTTATATTGATTGTGTAGTGAGAAAAGGCGTTTAAGATCGAAACAATAATTCTTAATTGACAGTGAGTGAACGTGTGTATTAGGTACGGCTATAAGGTCCACGTATGGTACCAGGAAACTGGATGATTTAATTCGTCCGCGTGTGAGTAAATTATTTGCCTATTTAAGTTGGAGGTGAGTGATCAGTCTGTGAAGTCGACCGGCTGTGAAGCACACAGAAGGAACAGTGTAATTGAGTCAGTACAAGTAATGGTTGTTAAGATGGGAATCGCTTAAGTTTGAGCCGAGTGAGAGAGGTAAAACGGAATGCATTACATTAATTAGGAGTGGAATGGAGGAGATCTTGATCTTTTGACGCAGGGTGGAAGGGCTAAAATGCGGTATCTGTATGCGCTTAGCTCAACAGGGTATGAGGCGCTTTAGGATGAAGTGTTGTTGTCTTTTTCACACTGATCTCTCACAAGGAATATTCGGAGCTCTCACCTATACTGAAGAATACTGAAAAGGAGTGGAGAAATAGGTAAAGGAGATGTGGGTTTTCCTTCTCTGACTACTACATCTCATATAGCATCCAAGATTGGTTTCTGAACTTAAACGATTATCGGGCTCAGTTGCACTATGCCATAGCTAACAGCGAGCGATAAGCGCTATTATCATCTTAATGGAGTTTTATAATAAGATAAATGAGGATTAGAAGGACTATTCTACTACCGCTGTAAAGATAGTATTATATAAATTAAGAATATATATTGATGAGCGGAATAAGTAAGAAATAGATTAGGTCAACATAAGTGCAGAATATTTTTGTAAGCTTCGGGAAATCGGTAACCGACCTTGAGATAAAGAGAATAATCTCACTCTAGGCGGCAATATGATCACTATGTCAGTTATATAAAAGTAATGATAACTGGTTCTATTGTCACCAATTTACAGTGAGATTAACAGAGCTCACCTAATAGACGTGAGAGGGTCAATATGAATAGGATAGAAACATAAGTGAGTTATTTAATAGAGAGTGTAGGTAGCCGCTAAGAATCATACCGATAGACCTGCTAGATACCGCCAATTGCGGCCTTGCAGCCGTGAATAGTTTATTGATTAGCGCATCGCGGGAGCTGAAGTATAAGGAAAACTGAGATTATGTAAACGTTTATAGAAATGGCAACATAAATACCGTTTACTGCCCTCCACGTTTCGACAATATAATTCGCTAAGTGTGTGTATTGCGACCAAAATAGGAAGGGAGTTAAAGATGTTATTGATCGTTGACTTAAGGTGCACTTGAATAGGATAAACGGTCATGCGATTTCCTGAGCCATTGACTAATCACTAACAAAAATGCAAAGGAAAATTTTAATACAACTTGACTTAGAGGGTACTGGACAGATAATATATTAAGACGAGATTGCTCAAAACGATTTTTCAACCGATATATATATAGATATATATATTATTGTATATATATTTTTATAAGCCTGTGATATTCGTAAGGTCAATTAGCCAGGCACTCTTACGTTAAGACGAGGTTCGCAAAATTTAAGAAGGACGATTATAGTATTTCAAGACATATCAGCAGGCCATAAATTAACGAATATCAGAATTTAGAGACTGTTTCTTTTCAAAGAATTTCAAGAATGAGATTACACATCATAGAACTCGACGAAGTGCGAGATATTCGACTCGTCGATTGTTGAGTTTTTGGCTTTTAATTGTGAAATGGCACTAAAGTTAATAGTAGGACAATGTAACAAAATTAGAAAACGAGACATATCGAATAGAGCAAGTAAGGCTCTTTCTTTAGGGTCACTGGTTTTTCTACAAATTGTGAAAATTATGCCAATTCAGTGCGGCCATTGCCGACTTGAAAGGAAGGGAGCCAACCGAAGAAACTACATGTGATGGGTACAAACAATCAAAAGCATTTGAAAAATATGATAAAGCTTTTGAGCTGAAGCCCAATAATTGAAATGCCAGAGTTGGAGCTCACGTTACAAGTGTATCAAGCTAGATTTAATGAGGGTAATATATCCTTTATACATAACAAGAATAAAACTGAGAAATTCTCATCATAGACGCATTTTAGAGGAGATAAAAAAGTATATGTTAGTACACAAAAAGAGTAAGGAGAGACCATAGGATCTAATGGGCATTAAAATTCGAGCCTACCTTACGGAGGAGTTTACTTCGTTGACATAGACTCTGACGGCTATGAATAAGAGAGGTATGAAATTAGAAAAAGTCTTTATAAAAGTCAGATCAATAAGTGGAAGCACTAAGTCCATTAGCGCACTACCTACCACGAGTATGCCGCGAATACATTGCGTATTATAAAAATCTATTTAAACGAAGAGGACCCTGATACACCATGAACAATGTTTAATAAAGCACAATGGACCATTGCTTCATATGGTGGCAAATGTAATGCAGTTGACATGAATATAAATACTTTCAATTTATGTATTTAAGGTGCAGCATTGCCAGCATACTCTTTATATATTTATTTGAAGGGAAAACAAACAAATAATTTCTATATGTTTGTTATTCATAGTGAACAGCACCAATGAGAACTCAACTAATAGAAACTGATTCTCATTGGTCGTTGTTGAAAATTTATAAAATATTATTATTATTATTAAATTATTATTATTTTATATTATTATATTATATTCTATTTATTTTCATTTATTTTTAAAACCTTGTAAGTACACATTATATATATATGTAATTTTAATATAAATAAATATTTATTGAATAAAATTATTCAGTTGAAGTGTGTAGCGCACAATGTGTAAATTTAATATCTTTGATTTCACGGAAAATTGTATTTCTTGAAAGATTCGATTTACAAGAATCCATTTTTTTCTTTCTAATGTTTATATTATTTGTCTCTGAATATGATAAATATATACATCATTATTATTTATTTTAGATTGTATGGATGACAGGTAATCTAATCTGATTCAATAATATAAAAATGGAATAAAAGGATTTTGCTTTCATTCGGTTAATTGAGGTGTTTATAGTTGTGCTCTGATCCTTATCGTCAATTTATTATTTGTATGTATGCATATATATATAGTCTTATATAAAGTAATTTAATATTTTAATATATGGTGGTATAATTTTCAATGTGAAAAGTATTGCTGGTTATTTTTGTAAGCAAATGGTATTTAGCTGTGTTAAGTATTGTGTTTATTGTGTAAATTGACATATTATGTTGCATTGTAAGAACGTCGTCGTAAAATGCGATTGAGTGCTAGTGTCGAGTAGTTGCTTAACTTTACACATTATAAGCACACTATATTGACATAGTAATGTATAGTAGTATTACGTGAACTAATTAATATAGAAAAGCTCTAACAGTTATTTATCGAAGTATGGAAGAATTTAATATTTAGAATAGTACCAATTATAGTTACGTATTTATATAAATATTTGTGTTTAATATATAATAGATAAGTGTGAGAGTATTAATAAAAATTTGATATATAAGTTGTATTAAATAGAGTGTATATTTTGTGTAATTAAATGACATGTAGATAGGGCAACTAGTACTTTTAGGTAAAAACCGATAAATTATGTAGCTGGATGCAAATTAATGATCTTTATGAATCCAACTTGAATAACACATACGCACTGCTTATTGTCGTACCCTACTTGTTAGAACTCATTTATTTTCAAAAGTAAAAATATTTTAATATCTCTCTCTAGCCAAATCAAGTCAGTCTACTATATTTTTCTTAATATATTTTGTTTATTTATTAAATATTATTAATATTGAGATAAATTATACAATGACAGCGACAACCTTATATAATAATTTTAAGAAAGAATAATCAAAAGAATTCTTATCATCCCTACTTATATATCTTCACTATAAAATGAAGTAAAAAAAAGATGACATATTCTGTAAATGCTTGTAAATAATCTATATTATATATATATATATATATATATTGTTTTATAGTCCCTTTCAGGGTTTTCGTATCTTAGAAACGACCCAATTTGATTCATTATTTTATGTCCTTGCTCTTTATCAATCACTGCACATTTACTATGTAGCTCAGTGATATTTCGTATGTTGTTTTTATATCTTGACACGATTTTATAATAATATAAATATCTAAAGATATTTCAGACTTTTTCATTAGTCTTTGATTTCTTTTTATTATTATTATTCTTAGAAACCTTTTTTTCTCTTCATCCTTTATCATCAAAGAATCTAAATTAACAAGCTGATTAGAAGTTTCTTTTACCCCTTCCTCTTATACGTGCTTCTTCTTTTTCTTCTTCTTAGCAGAATATAATATAGATAGATTATATATCATTAATGAAATCTCATGAGTAGTGTTAGTATTTTGTGTTTTACTTTTTTCACTGTTGCTTCTTTTTCTTTTTTGATGTTTCCATTTCAGTATTCTGGTCAGCTTCTTCGATGTTTAAAAAAAGTCTTCAACACCTTTTTACTTTCTTTTCTTTTTTTTTATTTGGTGGTTCTCCGGTTTCGTCGGTATCATTAACAATAGAGGAACCATGTAAATTTAACTTTCTTGACTGACTGTTCATTGCATTTCCATTAATTTTCTTTTTCTCTTCATCTTCAAAAATTTTCTGACAGTATTAGATCTTTACAAGATATCGCTCAGCCATATATACTATATATATATATATATATATATAATATAAATATATAATATAAAGTATATATATATATATATATTATTGGTTATGTTTAGACATATCTATCATTCATAATAATATTTATATATTATATATATATATATATATAATATATATAATGTTTTAATTTTCAGATATAACTTTTAGATATTAAAACGGACCAAAATGTTAAAAAAACATGAGTTTTAAATAATGATAAATGAAACTTATTTTTACAAACGAATTTAAATGATTTTTGAATGAAAATGTTATCGCTTCTCCCATGAAGATCGGTCTTTCCAAAGACTTTAAGTTACTATCCGAAGATCGGCGTTTCCGAAGATCAGTTTATCCGAAGATCGTTGTTTCTGAAGATTGGTCTATCCGAAAAGATCGGTCTTTCCGAAGATCGGTCTATCTGAAGATTGGTGTTTTCAAAGATTGGTCTATCCCGTTTATTTAAGAAATATAAGAAATGAAAAAGCAAGTAAATCTCCATTATTAAACCTGAATGTGGCAATATATAACTAGGAATAAATAAATTTTAAAAAATCACATTTTTACACTTAGACTTCTTTTATCAGTCGCGTCTTAACATGCGTATTGTACTTACTACTTTCAACTTAGTACACACACACACACGCTTCACGAGTACCCGTACATAAGAGTAACTCGTATATGGTAATTCATGCATTAATCCATTTTACAATAGAGATAGGGTTGGTATCCAAAGCTGCCGAATATATCTTTTAAAATTGGTATTTTTTTTTGTTCGCTTAGATTTAAGTCATACGTACCACAACGTAAGCGCAAAACGATAATTAAATTGTGGGCGGTCATGAATTTATATTGAAATTGTTATTATTATTATTATTATTATTATTATTTTATATATAATATATATATATATATATATATATATATATATATTAGTGATGCTATATATATATAATAAATTATATATCTATTCCTCTATATTAATATGTTTAATCATATATCTATTATCTATCCTCTATATTTAAATGTTTAGATATATAGTATAGTGATGCAGGCAGATGTCATTTTTTCCGCGGCATCCGCGGATGCGGAGCGGAGGCGGATGTTTGAGTTTTAACATCCGCGATGTGGAATGCGATGGTTGATATATTTATTATAGTATGATATAAATATATATATATATATATATATATAATATATATAATATATAATATATATATATATATACAAAATATATATATATATATATATTATCATATACACTAATTCGATAAAAGATAACCCCTTAAGTAATTTCCCTCTGCTGGGATTGAACCGGGGCCCTAGCAGAAATGAACGCGTATGTGTTGATCCAACCGCCACGATGGAAGTAATAGAAGTTGATTGCGATAATGTTCCTGTAGTGAATATTCTGTTATGAAAACAGACCTACGGCGCGCTCTCCTGTCCACGCGGGCGTAGGTCAAACGGCACCGCACAGAGTGAATATACTTATTAAAACCGGGGAATTATTATGTATGATGAATATAACTTCTCAGTACCTTCAATACACCCACCTCTCGAACAGCAGTGTGATAGGTATTGATTAAAAAATAACCCCTTAAGTAATGTTCCCTCTCCTGGGATTGAACCTGGGCCCAGCAGATGAACGCGTAGTGTTTGACCACACCGCCACGATGGACTAAAAGAAGATCGCGAGAAATGTTCCTGTAGTGAATATATCACACACAAACAGGAACCACGGCGCGCTCTTCCCGTCCACACTCGGCGGTAGGGTCAAACAGAGCAACCGGCACAGAGGTGGAAGTACTTATTAAAACCGGGGAATATTATGTATTGATAAGATAACTGCTCATCCTTCACATACGCGTTCATCTGCTAGGGCCCAGGTTCAATCCCAGCAGAGGGAAAATTACTTAAGGGGTTCTTTTTATCAATACCTATCACACTGCGGTGAGGTGTGAAGAACTGAGCAGTTATGCTTATCAATACATAATATTCCCCGGTTTTATAAAGTATTTCACTCTGTGCGGTGCTCTGTTTGACCCTAAGCGGCCGAGTGTGGACGGGAAGAGCGCGCCGTGGTTCCTTGTTTGGTGGGTATATATTCACTGACTATGGAACATTTCTTCTGCGATCTTCTTTTAGTCGCATCGTGGCGTGTGGTCAAACACATACGGCGTTCAATCTGCCAGGGCCCAGGTTCAATCCCAGCAGAGGGAAATTACTTAAGGGTTATTTTTATCAATACCTATCACACTGCGGTGAGGTGTAGAATGATGAGCAGTTATATCTTCATATATAATATATATATATATATATATAATATAATATAATTAATATACAAAGTATAATATATATATATATATATATTATATAACTATAATTATAATATTATATTATATATATATATTAATTTGAAGTGCGAAATTATTGGAACTTTTTAATAAATGCTGGATGGAGGGTGTAGTTCCCGGTAGATGGGAAAATAGTTTTTTTGCCCATTTATAAGGGAAAAGGTATAATGAAGATTGTGGAAATTATAGAGAATAGCTTTAGTGACCGATTAGTAGACGAAAGTGTACGAAAATGATTTTAGAACGAGATTAAGAAGGATGGATAGAGATTACAGTTGGGAGAGGAACAATATGGTTACAGGAAGGGCAGGAGTACTTCGATCTGTGTTTGCTTTCGAAATAGGGTGTGGAGAAGAGCTGGGAATTTAAAAAAACGAGCATAATAGCCTTCCTGGACCTAAGAAAGGCATTTGACTCGGTAACCCACATTACCATGACAGCCTAGACTGTATGGTAAGGAATGTATGAGAGGAGAAAGTGCCAGAGTGTGAGGAAAACTGAGAGATCAAATCCAAAGAAGCCTTGTATATGTGTTGTGAGTGATAACTTTGATGAGAACAGGAATCGTAAAAATGAGAAAATGGTTACGAGTGTGGAGGACGGACGCCAGACAGTAGTAATGTCCCTGTCTCCTTTACTCATTTATAGCTTACTAGTGTAGTACTCAAGAAAGGTTTAAAGAGGAATTGTCCGAATCTGATGGAGTATAGTAATGTGTAATGCGGATGATTTGGCATGTTGGAGTTGGCGAGGAGGGATTATTGATGAAGGACTCGTGAACATTTATTGACAGAAATGTGAAGAGAAATTTGCTTAGAGAGATGAATACAGAGAAAGAACAGTTGATTAATGAGAGTGGGTCGAGAGGATGAGGGAGAAGTGGAGGTCGTCATTGATGATGAAAGATTGAGAAATGTGGAGATCAAGTCTTGTTGTACCCTGGGTGGGGTTATTTACAAGCCAAGGAGGATGTGTAACGGGAAGGATGGAGCACAGATGGAAAAGATACGGGAAGAATAATGAGAGCGTTATATCCCATTATGAAGGATCGGTACTTGGGTTTTCAGCCTTATATTGATATGATACTGGTTTTTCTCCACACTGACATATGGAGCAGAAACATGGAGCATTACAACAAGAGAGAAAAAAGGATCGAAAGCTGCTGAAATGAAGGTGTTGAGGACGATAGTGGGAAAGACGGATGATAGATAGAGTGAGAAACATATGGTTAGGGAGAGCAGTTGGTGTGGTGCTGTGTTGAACAGGATGAAGATTCGCGAGAACTGAGATTGTGGGGGCAATATAGTACAGGATGCCTGGAAGATGAACGAGTCGCCAAGTAGAAGTGGCGGTGGAAGTGGAGGGAGTCAGGCCGAGAGGAAAGACGAAGGGGAAGATGGACAAGTATGTGTGGAGAGAGCCCTGAGAAGACATGGACTGCCCGAAATGCGCCAGCTGATGGAGGATGGTATACTTCTGGAAAGGACTGTGGGAAACGATGTTGTCTCCGCTGACAGGCCTGTAGCCTCGCCTGAGGAAGACGTAAGACGTAAGTATAAGTATATTTCGAGTTTAAAGCCAAATCTATTAATATAGATGTTTCCAGGGGTGAGGGACGGAGAACTCCAACTCAAATGCACCCCACCATCTCTTTACCCAACCTCCTTCTTAGATGAAAGAAATTTACAATGAATTATATTCTTTTGCCCTAGTATTGAAATTCAAATGTAGAAAGGTTGTGCTTAGAAACGCTCAATTTTTCTGCCTTTTTGCCTGAAGTCTGTTTCTCATTTCATCATATATTAACCACAGCACTGCTAAATACCTCTCACTTTGAAACACTAGTATTGCAGGGCAGCCAAGTATTTTTTCTCTTTTGCAAGTTACTTAAGCGTGGGTAAACATTTTTCTTAACTTTCCACTAACTGATAGGATCATCACTTGTATCTAGTCGTTTTTCTTGGTGTAATAGTTTCAATCATTTGCACTACATCTTTTGGTAAAATGCGTGTGTTTTTCATCACTACTGGACTGTACAAATCCTTTCCAGTTAATCTGTTATTGATTTGCTTGTAAAGGTGTTTGGTTCTGTGATTTCCTTTTTTCCTTTAATGGGTGGCAAATTAATAGACTGTTCGGATTGAAGATTCCCAACTGCAACACAAAGTGACGATTTAACTTGATCTAAC
>JABUQX010042940.1:45000-47046 GCA_015478945.1 Trachelipus rathkii
ATATATTATATAGTATATATAATATATATATATATATATATATATTATATTATATATATATAATAGTATAGTATAGTGATATATATTATATTATTTATGGGGAAAATTTTCATGAACAAGATTCTTTAATTCTCGTTCGAGGAATATAATTTGCTAGACTAATGATTCTCATTTAAATAAAGGGAAAGAATTGTTCGAATTTTCTACTTATTAGTATATTCTTGATACATAATTATCTTATTAATTGATTATATTATTTATTAGAGTTATTGATTATGTATTATTATTATCGGGCATTATATGATTAATATTCATCCATCGTTTCCTTATCTATTTATTATTAATTATTCTGATATTTATTAATTATTAAAATATATTTATTTTATTTATTATTATTATTGTTGTTGTTGTTGTTGTTGTTGTTGTTGTTGTTGGTGGTGGTGCGTAGTAGCAGTAGGGCAGAACAGGAATATTTAAATTGTACGGAATATATATATATATATAACGTATATTATATACTATATATTAATATAATAATAAATTAGTTATTATATCATTAATGCTACATATATATATAATATATATATTATAATAATACGTATAGGTTTAATATATTATAAGTATAGTATATTATAAATTAATTGTAATATAAATATAAATAATATAATAATATAATAAGTATAATATAATATAATATATATTTATACTCAATATATAATATACTCTAATGGTATATATATATATTAGGTAGATTATTAAACGGATATTTTTATTGGAAAAGTATATATATGTGTGTGTGTGTGATGTCGTGTGTGAAAACGAAGGTCAAATATTTGATATTACGTACATGTTACTTGCAATTCAAAATATGTTCTAGATCGTCCTGTTGATGTGTTTTTATTTTTATTGAAAAAATATTTTGGGAAAAATATTTTACCAGATTTTGTTCTCTTTCATACGCCACTCTAACTTTAATTACTATTTATTCCTTTTTCCCTTTCTTTTTAAGAATTGTTGTCATTCGCTAAAATCTCTCTATTTTCTAATACAATATTTGGATACTTCCATTCTCTATAAAATCTTTCAGCAGTCAAGTTCTCTGCTTGAGTTTCCTTTGTTGTATGGTAAAGATATTTTAAAAATTCTCTGAGGGTTTTAATTTTATTAAGTTCATTTAATTTAATTTAAATTAATTTTAATTAATTGTTGGGGAGAAAAACATCATGTGTACCTCATCTTTCCAACTTGAAACTTCCATCAATTTTGAGACAAGTGATACTTTTGTTGTTTGTCTCGCCTTGTTTATCAGATATGCTGCAAAATGTATTGTAACGTGTGAACTCCTCAGCTCATGCGGAAGGAGAAGTCTTAATATTGAAGCAGTCATACAGGTAACATAATCTATCTATACCTTTATCATGTTCGTTTTGAAAATTAACTAGTACGTTTTTTTTGTTTTATTTTGTCATTCAATAAAATCTTATCCCATTGGCCAGTTCCTCAAGTTTTTTTTTGCTCCTTGCACTTATTTAACTTTTCAAACATGCTGATCATATTTGATGCGTTATCCGTAACTGTGAAAATTACTTGCATTTAATTGATTTCGAATTCTTTGAAAACCTCAACAAGAAGTTGTTGAATATATTCATTGAAATATTGCGATTTGGTATCTCTTACTGCTAATGTTTTTAGTAACATCATTTTTTGTCTTCTTCCACTTATTTAATATTAATAGCAAAATAATTTACCTTTGCCTTGTATAAACGTCCTTTTTCAAATATAATGAAAAAATCATTTTAATTTTAATTTCAAATTTGTAAAAATTTGACAATTCTTTCATATTAGGTTTTTAAACGATGCAATAAAAATAAACTTTAAAAAAAAAAAAATACCTTTCTCTGACTACTATTTCGACATCGACTCCGAATGTCGACAGTGCCTCGACCAACGCCGGCGAAGACGACAGGTATTTTACGCCTCGCCCGAATAAAGATCAAACTCGGCCCCGCGTGTTTATAATTCCTTCAAATTCCGAAACGTTTTTTG
>JABUQX010042941.1:0-37500 GCA_015478945.1 Trachelipus rathkii
TTGATCGCCTTTAGATGGCTTTTTATCGCTTTTTATTCGCATTTTGATCATTATTTGTTCGCTTTTTGATCACTTTGACCATATCATTTTTTGATCGCTTTTTCATTCGCTCTTTGATTGGCTTTTGTATCGGTTTTGGATCTCTTTTTAATAAAAATTTATCGCTTTACACTTTTGATCTTTTTGATCGCCTTTAGATGGCTTTTTATCGCTTTTTATTCGCATTTTGATTATTGATCGTATTATAGCTTTATTCTTTTTTATAGATTTAAACTGTTTTTTATCGCTTTTTGTTTGTTTTTTTCTTTTCTATCGGCTATTGATCGCTTTTTGATCGGAATTTGATCACGTTTTTGATCACTATTGATCGCTTTGATCGCTCTTTGAATCTATTTTTAATCGAAAGATCCCTATCATTTTGATCGGAAATTTATCGGTTTGATCGCTTTTTGAATTGCTTTTGATACCTGTTTGAGTCGGCGATTTCATCGTTTTTTTTGATCTGTTTTATCGCTTTATCTATCGGCTGTGATAGCTTTTATCTGTATTGATACTTTTTGATCGTTGATCGCTTTCAACGGTGTTGACTCTCTTGTTGAAATCAGAATTTGATCGCTCTTTGATACTCATGATCCGCTTTTATCTCTTTTTGATGGCTTTATCGATTTTTTGTTCGCTTATCTGTAATTTGTCGCTTTTGAACGCTTTTTGATGTCTTCTCTATCGATTATTGATCGCATTGGTTTCGCCGTGATCATCTTTGATCGCTTCTGATCGCTTTTTGATGTATTTTTGATCGCTTTTACGGAATTGATCGCTCTTTGATCACTCTTTGATCCTTTTGATCGCTTTTTGATGGATTTTGATCGTTTTTGATCGATTTTTGATCGCTTTTTTATTGGTATTTGACGCTTTTGATCTTTTTGATCGCTTTTGACTGTATTGATCGCATTGATCGCTTGTTGATTTATTTTGATTGCTTGATTCTTTGATCAGCTTTGATCTTCATTTTATCGCTGTTGATCCTTTTTGATTGCTTTTATCTGTATTTGATCGCTGTTATGGAACTGTTTTTGACTCGCTTTTTGATCGTTTTGATTGCTATTCTAATCGGTTGTTCATCGCTTTTGATCGGAAATTTGATCGCTCATTTGCGGTCACTTGATCGATATTTATCGGTTGATCGTATTGATAGTTTTTGATCTCTTTTTGATCTTTTTGTATTGGTATTGATCGTTTTTTTGATCGCGCTTTTGATGGCATTTTTCTTTTTAATAAGCTTTTATCATTATTGTGATAGATTGATCACTTTGATAATTTTTATCATTTTTGGATCATTTTTTCATCGCTCTTTTGATGCCTTGTTTCATCGGTGGATCGCTTTCTTAATAGAAAAGTGGATCGCTTTCTATCACATTTTGATGCGTTATTTATCGCTTTTGAGTGCTTTTTGGTCCTTTTTGATGGTATTTGATCGCTTTCGGTATTGTAGCTTTTTATTCGCTTTTTTATAGGATGAACGATTTTTGATCGCTTTTTGATCGCTTTTTACCACTTTTTTGATAGCTTTCTATAAGTGTTGATCCGCATTTGATCGGAATGATCGCTCTTTGAACACTATTTGATCGCTTTTGTCGAAATTTTTAGCCGTATTCATTAGAAATTTATCTCTTTTTGATCTTTTATCGCTTTTTTCGGTTTTTTATCACTTTTGATCGCTTTTTATCATTTTTTGATCGGTTTTATCGCTCTTTGATGCCTTTTGATCGGTTTTTGTGATCGCTTTCTATAGAAATTGTGAATCGTTTTTTATCCCTTTGATCGCTTTTTTATCATTTTTTGATCCTTTCATCGCTCTTTGATGCCTTTTTGATCGGTTTTTGATCCGCTTTTCTTAATAGAAATTGATCTTATTCACCTTTATGATTCGCTTTTAATCGTGTTGGCTTTTGAATCGCTTATGATGGTATGATCGCTTTGAATCAGTATGTGATAGCTTTTTATTCGTTTCTTTAATCAGATTGAGACGATTTTTGATGGCTTTTGATCGCTTTTTATCACTTTTTGAAAGCTTTTCTATCGGTTGTTGATCGCTATTTGATCGGATTTTGATCGTTGAACCACTATTACGGAATTGATCGCCTTTGAACACTATTTGATCGCTATTAACGCTCTTTGATGATTTGTGATGCAATCGGTTGATTGAATTGAGTTCGGAAAAGTTCAATCGGTTTTTGATCGCTTTTTAGCTTTTTGATAACTTTTTGATCGCATTTCATCGATTTTTGATTGCTTTTTGGATCGATTTTTGATCTCTTTTTGATTGGTTTTTGATCCTTTTGATCGTTTTTTGAATTCTAATCTATCGGTGTTTCATCGCTTTTGATCGGAATATTCGCTCTGATCACTCCATGAATCCTTTTTACCGCTTTGATGCGTTATTTGAAGTTTTGAAATCTTTTTGATCTTTTTTGTGATCTATTTGATCGTTTTTGATCGCCTTGATCGCCTTTTATCGCTTTTAATCGCTTTATCATTATTTGATCGTCTTTTTGACACTTTGATAGATTTTTATCATTGTGTTTGATCGCTTTTTTCATCGCTTTGATGGCTTTTTTGATCGCTTTTTTATAGCTTTCTATCGGTGTTGAGTCGCATTTGATCGGAATTGCTTGCCCTGGATATGGGCGTTGATTGCTCTTGTATGGAGTTTTTGATCGATTCTATCGGTTTTTGAGTACTTTTAAATCGAAAAAAAAATTATCGGTTTTGAATCGCTTTGATAAATTTGATAAATTTTTGATCGGAATTTCATCGGTTTTTGATTATTTTTAGCCTCTTAGATCTCTATTAATAGCTTATTGATCGCTTTTTGATGCTTTGTTGATCTGTATTTATCGCTGTGATCGTTTTTTTTGATGGATTTGATCGGATTTTTGATCGCTTTTTGATTCGCTTTTTGATCACTTTTGATCGGGCATGATCGCCTTTTATGCCTTTAATCTCATGATTGTTATAATGCTTTATCACTATTCGTTTTTTAATGCCTTTTGACATTATGATCGCTGTTGAGACGTTTTTGAACGCTTTTGTGAATTGTCATTTTGATCCCTTTGTTCGTTATTGATAACTTTTTATCGCTTTTTGATCGCTTTTTTGCTTTTTTTTTGATCAGTTTTGATCGGTATTTGATTGCTTTTTGATCTCTTTTGGATCGTTTTGATCGGTTTTTGAACGCTTTCCTAATCGGAATTTGATTGGTTTTTAGTCGCGGTGGCGGTTGGTTGTGTGGGTGAGGTGCTTTGGGTGGAGATCACTTGTTGATCCTTTTGAATCACTTTCTGATCGTCATATTGATTGTGGATCTATGCTTTTTATCTCTATATCGCTTTTTTTTTGATCTTTTGTGTCTCTCTTTGGGCCCTTTTTGACGGTTTTGGATCTGTATGACGGTCTCAATGAAAACTACTTAATCGTTATCTGTGGGTTTGGATGGACAGTTTTTGACCATTTTTAAACGGTATTTAATCTTTTTGAATGCTTTATGATCGCTTTTTGATCGATTTTCACTCTATTTGATCGCTTTTTGATCGTTAATTGATCGCTTTCATCGGAATTTGATCGCTTTCCTCTTTTTGATCGCTTTTTTTATCACTTCTTGATCGCTTTTTAATCGATTTTTGATCCGCTCTTTTTCGGTTTTGATCGCTTTTCATCGGAAATTGGATTGTTTTTGAATCGCTTTTTTTATTTCTTTTTGACATTTTTCATATGCTTTTTCGTTTTTTTGATCGCTTTTTTATCTGTATTTGATCGCTTTTTGATTGGTATTTGATCGCTTTTTGATAGCTTTTTGATAGCTTTTGATCGCATTTTGATCGTTTTTTGATCGCTTTTCTATCGGTTGTTCATCGCTTTTTGATCTGAATTTGATCGCTCATTGATCACTCTTTGATCGCTTTTTTATCGCTTTTTGATCATTATTTGATAGCATTTGATCTCTTTTTGATAGGTTTTTGATTGTTTTTCGATTGATACCTTTTGATCGGCATTTCATCGTTTTTTGATCGTTTTTGATCGCTTTTCTATCGGCTGTTGATCGCATTTTGATCTGTATTTGATATCTTTTTGATCGTTTTTTGATCGCTTTTCTAACGGTTGTTGATCTCATTTTGATCGAAATTTGATCGCTCTTTGATAACTCTTTGATCGCTTTTTGATCTCTTTTTGATAGCTATTGATCGATTTTTGTTCGCTTTTTATCTGTATTTGTTCGCTTTTTGAACGATTTTTGATGTCTTTTCTATCGATTGTTGATCGCTTTTTGATCGGATTTTGTTCGCTCTTTGATAACTCTTTGATCGCTTTTTGATGTTTTTTTTATCGCTCTTTGATCACTCTTTGATCGCTTTTTGATCGCTTTTTGATGGGTTTTTGATCGCTTTTTGATCGATTTTTGATTGGTATTTGATCGCTTTTTGATCGGTATTTAATAGCTTTTGATTCGCTTTTTTATTAGATTTTGATAGCTTTTTGATCGCTTTTTGTTCGTTTTTTGATCGCTTTTCTATCGGCTGTTGATCGCTTTTTGATCGGAATTTGGTCACTCTTTGATCACTATTTGATCGCTTTTTGATCGCTCTTTGATCTATTTTTGATCGATTTTTGATCGGTTTTGATCGATTTTTGATCGGAAATTTATCGGTTTTTGATAACTTTTTGATTGCTTTTTGATACCTTTTGATCGGCATTTCATCGTTTTTTGATCGTTTTTGATCGCTTTTCTATCGGCTGTTGATCGTATTTTGATCGGAATTTGATCACTCTTTGATCACTATTTGATCGCTTTTTGATCGCTCTTTGATCTATTTTTGATCGATTTTTGATCGGTTTTGATCGATTTTTGATCGGAAATTTATCGGTTTTTGATCGCTTTTTGATTGCTTTTTGATACCTTTTGATCGGCATTTCATCGTTTTTTGATCGTTTTTGATCGCTTTTCTATCGGCTGTTGATCGCATTTTGATCTGTATTTGATCGCTTTTGATCGTTTTTTGATCGCTTTTCTAACGGTTATTGATCTCATTTTGATCGGAATTTGATCGCTCTTTGATAACTCATTGATCGCTTTTTGATCTCTTTTTGATAGCTTTTGATCGATTTTTGTTCGCTTTTTATCTGTATTTGTTCGCTTTTTGAACGCTTTTTGATGTCTTCTCTATCGATTATTGATCGCTTTTTGATCGGATTTTGTTCGCTCTTTGATCACTCTTTGATCGCTTTTTGATCGCTTTTTGATGTCTTTTGGATCGCTTTTTGATCAGAATTTGATCGCTCTTTGATCACCCTTTGATCGCTTTATGATCGCTTTTTGATGGGTTTTTGATCGCTTTTTGATCGATTTTTGATCGCTTTTTGATCTGTATTTGATCGCATATTGATCGCTTTTTGATTGGTATTTGATAGCATTTTGATCGCTTTTTGATCAGTTTTTGATCGCTTCTTGATCGCCTTTTGATCGCTTTTTGATTGCTTTTTTATCTTTATTTGATCTCTGAACGGGTTTTGATCCTTTTTGATCGTTTTTGGATTTCTATTCTATCGGTTGTTCATTGCTTTTCGATCGGAATTTGATCGCTCATTGATTACTCTTTGATCCCTTTTTTTATCCCTTTTTGATCGTTATTTGATTGTTTTTGATCTTCTTTTGATTGGTATTTGATCGTTTTTTGATCGAGTTTTCATCGCTTTTTTATCGCTTTTTAATCGCTTTTTGATCACTATTTGATCGCTTTTTGATCACTTTTAATCGCTTTTTTATCATTGTTTGATCGCTTTTTCATCTCTCTTTGATGCCTTTTGATCGGTCTTTGATCGCTTTCTAATAGAAATTTAATCGTTTTTTATCACTTGATCGCTTTTTGATCGCTTTTGTCGCTTTTTTGTCGCTTTTTGAATGTATTTGATTCCTTTTTGATCGGTATTTGATAGCTTTTTATTCGCTTTTTTATCAGATTTTGATCGATTATTGATCGCTTTTTGATCGCTTTTTGATCACTTTTGATAGCTTTCTATCGTTGTTGATTGCTATTTGGATCGGGAATTTGATCGCTCTTTGCGAACACTATTTTGATCGCTTCTTTTTGATGTATTTTTGATCGATTCTTTATCGGTTTTTGGATTGATTTTTGATCGGAAATTTATCGGTTTTTGTTTCGCTTTTCTGATTGCTTTTTGATAACTTTTAATCGGGCATGTGCAAGTTTAGAATAGTCTGATTTTTGATTGCTTGTTTGATTGTTTATATCTCTTTTGAACGGTTTTTTGATCGCTTTTGGTCATTTTTTGATTTCTATTCTATCGGTGTTCATCGCTTTTTCATCGGAATTTGATAGCTCTTTGATCACTTCTTTGATCGCTTTTTTTATCGCTCTTTTATCTGTTTTTGATAGCATTTATCTCCTGTTTTGATCGCAGTTTGATCGTTTTTGATTCTATATATTGATTGTTTTTTATCGTTTTTTGATCGCTTTTTTACCCGCTTTTAATTCGCTTTTTGATCATTATTTGATCGCCTTTTATCGCTTTTGAGCCGTTTATTGAGGGCTTTTTATCGTATCCTCTGATCCGAAATTTGATCGCTATTTTATCACCTTTTGTAGCTTTTGATCGGTTTTTGGTGGCTTTTTGATCGCATTTTGATTGGCATTTGATCGCTTTTTGATCGGTATTTGAACGCTTTTTATTTTGCTGTTGATGTTATAGTTTTGATGGATTTTTATCGATCTTTGATCGGTTTTTGATCGATTTTTGATCGAAATTTATCGGTTTTTGATCGCTTTTTTATTGTTTTTTGATCACTTTTTGTTCGGTTTTTGATCGGTTTTATGGTATTTAATCGTTTTTGATAGCTTTTTCATCGGAAATTGATCGTTTTTTTATCGCTTTTTGATTTCTTTTTGATCGCATTTTGATTGGTATTTGATCGCTTTTTGATAGCTTTTTGATCGCTTTTTGATCAGTTTGTGGTGATCACTTTTTGGTCGCTTTATGGTCGCTTTTTGATCCCTTTTTGATTGTTTTTGATCGGAATTTGATCGCTCCTTGATTACTCATTGATCGCTTTTTGATTATTTTTTGATCGCTTTTCTATCGGTTATTTATCGCTTTTTGATCGGAATTTGATCGCTCTTTGATCACTCTTTGATCGCTATTTTATCGCTTTTTATCTGTATTTGATAGTTGTTGATCGCTTTTTGATCGTTTTTTGATTAGTATTTGACCGTTTTTTGATTGCTTTTTGATCGCCTATTTATCGCTTTTTAATCGCTTTTTGATCCCTTTTTGATCGGTTTTTGATCGTTTTTTGATCGCTTTTTCATCGCTCTTTAATGGCTTTTTGATCGGTTTTTGATCTCTTTCTAATCGAAATTTGATCGCTTTTTTATCACCTTTTGATAACTTTTTGATCGCTTTTTGGTGGATTTTTGATCAGTATTTCATTGGCATTTTATCGCTTTTTGATCGGGCATTTCTCGCTTTTTATTCGCTTTTTGATTAGTTTTTGATCGCTTTTTGATCGCTTTTTGATCGTTTTTTGATCGCTTTTCTGCCGGTTGTTGATCGATATTTAATCGGAATTTGATCGTTCTTCTTCGCTCTTTGATCGCTTTTTAATCGTTCTTTGATGGCTGTTTGATCGATTTTTGATCGGTTTTTGATCGATTTTTGATCGGAAATTTATCGGTTTTTGATCGATTTTTGTTCAGAAATTTATCGGTTTTTGATCGCTTTTTGATTACTTTTCATCACTTTTTGATCGGTATTTCATCGTTTTTTGATCGCTTTTTGATCGCTTTTTGATCGCTTTTTTATCTGTATTTGATAGCTTTTTGATCGCTTTTTTATCTGTATTTGATAGCTTTTTGATCGCTTTTTGATAGGTATTTGATCGCTTTTTGATAGCTTTTTGATAGCTTTTTGATCGGTTTTTGATCGGTATTTGATAGCTTTTTGATCTCTTTTTGATCTCTTTTTGATCGGTTTTTGATCGCTTTCCTAATCGGAATTTGATTGGTTTTTGATCGCTTTTTGATTGCTTTTTGATCACTTTTGATCGCTTTTGAATCACTTTCTGATCGTCATTTGATCGGATTTTGATCGCTTTTTGGTCGCCGTTTTGTCGCTTTTTGATCGGTTTTTGATCGGTTATTGATCGGTTTTTGATCTTTTTTTGATCGGTTTTTGATCGGTTTTTGACCATTTTTTGATCGGTATTTAATCGTTTTTTGATTGCTTTTTGATCGCTTTTTGATCGCTTTTTGATCTCTATTTGATCGCTTTTTGATCGTTAATTGATCGCTTTTTGAACGCTTTTGATCGCTTTTTGATGGTTTTTGATCGGTTGTTGATCGCTTTTTCATCGGAATTTGATCGCTTTTCATCGCTTTTTGACTGGTTTTTTATCACTCTTTGATCGCTTTTTAATCGATTTTTGATCGCTCTTTTTCGGTTTTTGATCGCTTTTTCATCGGAAATTGATCGGTTTTTGATCGCTTTTTTATTTTTTTTTGATCACTTTTTGATCGGCATTTCTTCGCTTTTTGATCGCTTCTTAATCTGTATTTGATCGCTTTTTGATTGGTATTTAATCGCTTTTTGATAGCATTTTGATAGCTTTTGATCGCATTTTGATCGTTTTTTGATCGCTTTTCTATCGGTTGTTCATCGCTTTTTGATCTGAATTTGATCGCTCATTGATCACTCTTTGATCGCTTTTTTATCGCTTTTTGATCATTATTTGATAGCATTTTGATCTCTTTTTGATAGCTTTTTGATCGTTTTTTGATTGGTATTTAATCGTTTTTTGATCGCCTTTAGATGGCTTTTTATCGCTTTTTATTCGCATTTTGATCATTATTTGTTCGCTTTTTGATCACTTTTTGACCACTTTTTATCATTTTTTGATCGCTTTTTCATCGCTCTTTGATGGCTTTTTGATCGGTTTTTGATCTCTTTCTAATAAAAATTTGATCGCTTTTTAATCACCTTTCTTTCGCTTTTTAAACGTTTTTAGGTGGCTTTTTGATCGCTTTTTGATTGGTATTTCATCGCTTTTTGATCGGTATTTGATAGCTTTTTATTCGCTTTTTTATTAGATTTTGATAGCTTTTTTATCGCTTTTTGTTCGTTTTTTGATCGCTTTTCTATCGGCTATTGATCGCTTTTTGATCGGAATTTGAACATTCTTTGATCACTATTTGATCGTTTTTTGATCGCTCTTTGATCTATTTTTGATCGATTTTTGATCGGTTTTGATCGATTTTTGATCGGAAACTTATCGGTTTTTGATCGCTTTTTGATTGCTTTTTGATACCTTTTCTAACGGTTGCTGATCTCTTTTTGATCGGAATTTCATCGCTCTTTGATTACTCTTTGATCGCTTTTTGATCTCTTATTCATGGCTTTTGATCCATTTTTATTCGCTTTTTATCGGTATTTGTTCGCTTTTTGAACGCTTTTTGATGTCTTATCTATCGATTGTTGATCGTTTTTTGATCGGATTTTTGTTCGCTCTTTGATCACCTCTTTGATCGCTTTTTGATCGCTTTTTGATGTCTTTTGATCGCTTTTTGATCGGAATTTGATCGATTCTCTTTGATCACTCTTTGATCGCTTTTTGATCGCTTTTATGGGTTTTTGATCGCTTTTTGATCGATTTTTGATCGCTTTTTTATTTGTATTTGATACCTTTTTGATCGTTTTTTGATCGCTTTTTGATCAGTATTTGATTCGCATTTGATCGCTTTTTGATGTATTTTTGATAGCTTTTTGATCTTTTTGCATCGTAGTTTTTGATCGATTCTTTATCGCTTTTTGATAGCTTTTTGATTTTTATTTGATCTCTTTTTCAACGGTTTTTGATCGCTTTTTGATCGTTTTTTGATTTCTATTTCTATCGGTTGTTCAGTCGCTTTTTATCGAATTTGATCGCTCATGGTCACTTCTTTGAATCGCTTTTTTATTCCTTTTTGACTTTTTATTTATATTTTTGATCTCTTTTTTATCTTTTTTTGATGGTATTGGAATCATTTTTTATCGCCTTTTGATCGCTTTTTATCGCTTTTTTTAATCGCTTTTTTATTCATTATTTGATATCTTTTTTCCAGGAGCGAACAACGCTTTTTATCATTTTTTTGAATTGCTTTTTCATCGCTCTTTGATGCCTTTTTGATCGGTTTTGATCGCTTTTCTAATAGAAATTTTGATCGCTTTTTATATAACATTTTGATGTTTTTTGATCCTTTTGGTGGCTTTTTGTCGCCTTTTGATTTTTATTTGATCGCTTTTTGATCGGTATTTGATAGCTTTTAAAAACTTTTTATATAAGCATTTGATCGCTTTTTATTCGCTTTTTGATCGCTTTTTGACCACTTTTTGATAGCTTTTTCTATCGGTTGTTGATCGCTATTTGATCGGAATTTGATCGCTCTTTTGAACACTATTTGATCGGCTTTTTGATCGCTCTTTGATCTATTATTTGATCATTTTTAATGATTTTTGATCAGAAATTTATCCGTTTTTGATCGCTTTTTGAATGAAGCTTTTTGATACCTTTTGATCGCTTTTCAATTGTTTTTTGATCGTTTTTGATCGCTTTTCTATCGCGGCTGTTGATCGCATTTTGATCTGTATTTATCGCTTTTGATCGTTTTTGATCGCTTTCTAACGTTATTGAATCTCATTTTGATCGGAATTTGATTGAATCGCTGCTTGATAACTCATTATCGCTTTTGATATCTTTTGAATAGCTTTATCGATTTTTGTTCCTTTATCTGTATTTGTTCGCTTTTTGAACGCTTTTTGATGTCTTTTCTATCGATTATTGATCGCATTTTGATCAGATTTTGTTCGCTCTTTGATCACTCTTTGATCGCTTTTTGATCGCTTTTTGATGTCTTTTTGATCGCTTTTTGATCGGAATTTGATCGCTTTTTGATCACTCTTTGATCGCTTTTTGATCGCTTTTTGATCGGTTTTTGATCGCTTTTTGATCGATTTTTGATCGCTTTTTTATTTGTATTTGATACCTTTTTGATCGTTTTTTTGATCGCTTTTTTATCTGTATTTGATCGCATTTTGATCACTTTTTGATTGGTATTTGATAGCTTTTTGATCGCTTTTTGATCAGTTTTTGATCGCTTCTTGATCGCCTTTTGATCTCTTTTTGATTGCTTTTTATCTTTATTTGATCGTCTGAACGGTTTTGATCCTTTTTGATCGTTTTTCGATTGGTATTTGATCGCTTTTTGTTCTTTATATGTTAACTTTTTATTCACTTTTTGATCGCTTTCTGATTTGCGCTTTTTGATCGGTTTTTGATGGTATTTGATAGCTTTTTGATCTCTTTTTGATCTCCTTTTGATCGCTTTTTGATCGCTTTCCTAATCGGAATTTGATTGGTTTTTGATCGCTTTTTGATTGCTTTTTGATCACTTTTATCGCTTTTGAATCACTTTTTGATCGTTCATTTATCGATTTGAATCGCTTTTTGGTCGCCGTTTTGTCGCTTTTTGATCGGTTTGATCGGTATTGCATCGGTTTTTGATTATCGTTTTTTGATCGGGTTTTGATCGTTGACCATTTTGGATGGTATTTCATCGGTTTTGATTGCTTTTTGATTTCGCTTTTGATCTGCTTTTTGATCTCTATGTAGCGTTTTGATCGTTAATTGATCGCTTTTTTTTAATCGCTTTGTGATCACTTTTTGATCGGTTTTTGGTTGGTTTTTGATCGTTTGTTGATCGCTTTTCAGCGGACTTTGTGCGCTTTTCATCGCTTTTTGACTGGTTTTTATTCACTCTTGATCGCTTTTTAATCTATTTTTGATCGCTCTTTTTTCGGTTTTTGATCGCTTTTTCATTCGCTAAATTGATCGGTTTTTAAGACGGCTTTTTTATTTCTTTTTGATCACTTTTTGATCGGCATTTTTTCTCTTTTTGATCTTTTTTCTCTATTTGATCTCTTTTGTTTGGTATTTTCATCGCTTTTGATAGCTTTTGATAGGCTTTTGATAGCTTTGAATCGCATTTTATTGTCGTTTTTTTGATTCGTTTTCTATCGGGTTCATCGCTTTTTGATCTGAATTTGATCGCTCATTGATTCACTCTTTGTTTGCTTTTTTTATCGCTTTTTATCATTATTTGATAGCATTTCGAAGAACACTGATAGCTTCGGGATCGTTTTTTAAGATGGTATTTAATCGTTGTTGATGCCTTTTTGATGCTTTTTTATCGCTTTTTAAACTCTCATTTTGATCATTATTTGTTCGCTTTTTGATCACTTTTTGACCGCTTTTTATCAATTTTTTTTGATCGCTTTTCATCGCTTTGATTTGGCTTGCTGATCGGTTTTTTATCTCTTTCTAATAAAAATTTGATCGCTTTTTTTCTCACCTTTTGATCGCTTTTTAATCGTTTTTTGGTGTCCTTTTGATCGCTTTTTGATTGATATTTGATCGCTTTTTGATCGGTATTTGATAGTTTTTCTTCTTCGCTTTTTTATTAGATTTTGATAGCTTTTAGATCGCTTTTTGTTCGTTTTTTGATCGCTTTTCTATCGGCTGTTGATGCGCTTTTTTATCGGATTTGATCACTCTTGATCACTAGTTTGATCGCTTTTTTGATCCTCTTTTGATCTATTTTTGATCGATTTTTGATCTTTGGATCGATTTTGATAGAAATTATTCGTTTTAGAAAGTTTTTTATACTTTTTTGATACCTTTTTATTGGCATTTCATCGTTTTTTGATCGTTTTTGATCGCTTTTCTATCGGCTGTTGATCGCATTTTGATCTGTATTTGATCGTTTTTTGATCGCTTTTCTAACGGTTGTTGATCTCTTTTTAATCGGAATTTGATCTCTCTTTGATTACTCTTTGATCGCTTTTTGATCTCTTTGATGGCTTTTGATCGATTTTTGTTCGCTTTTTATCTCTGTATTTGTTCGCTTTTTGAACGCTTTTTGATGCCTTTTCTATCGATTGTTGATTGCTTTTTGATCGGATATTGTTCGCTCTTTTATCTCTCTTTTATCGCTTTTTGATCGCTTTTTGATGTCTTTTTGATCGCTTTTTGATCGGAATTTGATCGCTCTTTGATCACTCTTTGTTCGCTTTTTGATCGCTTTTTGATGGGTTTTTGATCGCTTTTTGATCGATTTTTGATCGCTTTTTTATTTGTATTTGATACCTTTTTGATCGTTTTTTGATCGCTTTTTGATCTGTATTTGATCGCATTTTGATCGCTTTTTGATTGGTATTTGATCGCTTTTTGATCGCTTTTTGATCGCTTTTTGATCGCTTTTTGATCGCTTTTTATCGCTATTTGATTGCTTTTTGATCGCTTTTTGATCGCTTTTTGATCGTTTAATTGATCGCTTTTTGATCGTTTATTGATTCTATTTCTATGGTTGCTTCATCCTTTGATTCGTAATTTGATCGCCTCATTGATCCTCTTTGATCGCCTTTTTTCTCGCTTTTTGATCATTATTTGACACATTTTTGAGGAATGTGTGATAACTTGTTTGGTCGTTTTAAGGTTTTAATCGTTTTTTGATCGACTTTTTGATTGCCTTTTTACGCTTTTTACGAATTTGATTCGCTTTTGATTGGTATTGTTGCATCGCTTTTTATAGCTTTTTAATAGCTTTTTGATCGCATTTTGATCGTTTTTTGATCGCTTTTCTATCGGTTGTTCATCGCTTTTTGATCAGAATTTGATCGCTCATTGATCGATCACTCTTTGATCGCTTTTTTATCGCTTTTTGATCATTATTTGATAGCATTTTGATCTCTTTTTGATAGCTTTTTGATCGTTTTTTGATTGGTATTTAATCTTTTTTTTGATCGCCTTTTGATGGTTTTTTTATTGCTTTTTATTCGCATTTTGATCATTATTTGTTCGCTTTTTGATCACTTTTTGACCGCTTTTTATTTTTTGATCGCTTTTTCATCGCTCTTTGATGGCTTTTTGATCGGTTTTTGATCTCTTTCTAATAAAAATTTGATCGCTCTTTTGATCACCTTTTGACCGCTTTTTATTCGTTTTTTGGTGGCCTTTTGATCGCTTTTTGATTGGTATTTGATCGCTTTTTGATCGGTATTTGATAGCTTTTCCTTAGCTTTTTTATTAGATTTTGATAGCTTTTTGATCGCTTTTTGTTCGTTTTTTGATCGCTTTTCTATCGGCTGTTGATCACTTTTTGATCGGAATTTGATCACTCTTTGATCACTATTTGATTGCTTTTTGATCGCTCTTTGATCTATTTTTGATCGATTTTTGATCGGTTTTGATAGATTTTTGATCGGAAATATATCGGTTTTTGATCGCTTTTTGATTGCTTTTTGATACCTTTTGATTGGCATTTCATCGTTTTTTTATCGTTTTTGATCGCTTTTCTATCGGCTGTTGATCGCATTTTGATCTGTATTTGATCGCTTTTTGATCGTTTTTTGATCGATTTTCTAACGGTTGTTGATCTCTTTTTGATCGGAATTTGATCGCTCTTTTATTACTCTTTGATCGCTTTTTGATCTCTTTTTGATGGCTTTTGATCGATTTTTGTTCGCTTTTTATCTGTATTTGTTCGCTTTTGAACGCTTTTTGATGTCTTTTCTATCGATTGTTGATCGCTTTTTGATCGGATATTGTTCGCTCTTTTATCACTCTTTGATCGCTTTTTGATCGCTTTTTTATGTCTTTTTGATCGCTTTTTGATCGGAATTTGATCGCTCTTTGATCATTCTTTGATCGCTTTTTGATCGCTTTTTGATGGTTTTTTGATCGCTTTTTGATCGATTTTTGATCGCTTTTTTATTTGTATTTGATACCTTTTTGATCGTTTTTTGATCGCTTCTTGATCTGTATTTGATCGCATTTTAATCGCTTTTTGGTTGGTATTTGATAGCTTTTTGATCGCTTTTTGATCAGTTTTTGATCGCTTCTTGATCGCTTTTTTATCGCTTTTTGAGTGCTTTTTGATTTTTATTTGATCTCTTTTTGAACAGGTTTTAATCGCTTTTTGATCGTTTATTGATTTCTATTCTATCGGTTGTTCATCGCTTTTTGATTGGAATTTGATCGCTCATTGATCACTCTTTGATCGCTTTTTTATCGCTTTTTGATCATTATTTGATAGCATTTTGATCTCTTTTTGATAGCTTTTTGGTCGTTTTTTGATTGGTATTTAATCGTTTTTTGATCGCTTTTTGATTGCTTTTTTATCGCTTTTTTATCTGAATTTGATCGCTTTTTGATTGGTATTTGATCGCTTTTGGAAAGCTTTTTGATAGCTTTTTGATCGCATTTTGATCGTTTTTAATCGCTTTTCTATCGGTTGTTCATCGCTTTTTGATCAGAATTTGATGGCTCATTGATCACTCTTTGATCGCTTTTTTATCGCTTTTTGATCATTATTTGATAGGTATTTGATAGCTTTTTATTCGCTTTTTTATCAGATTTTGATCGATTTTTTATCTCTTTTTGATCGCTTTTTGATCACTTTTTGATAGCTTTTCTATCTATCGGTTGTTGATCGCTATTTGATGGGAATTTGATCGCTCTTTGATCAATATTTGATCGCTATTTAATCGCTCTTTGATGGATTTTTGATCGATTTTTTTATCGGTTTTTGATTGATTTTTGATCGGAAATTTATCGGTTTTTGATCGCTTTTTGATTGCTTTTTGATAACTTTTTGATCGGCATTTCATCGTTTTTTGATCGATTTTTGATCGCTCATTTATCTCTATTTGATAGCTTTTTGATCGCTTTTTGATCGCTTTTTGATCGCTTTTTGATCTGTATTTGATCGCTTTTTGATCGTTTTTTGATCACTTTTTGATCGGCATTTGATCGCCCTTTTATCGCTTTTTAATCTCATTTTGATTGCTTTTTGATCGCTTTTTGATCCCTTTTATATCGCTTTTTAATCGCCTTTTGATCATTATTTGATCGCTTTTTGATCGTTTTTTGAAAGCTTTTTGATGGCATTTTGATCGCTTTTAGATTGGTATTTGATCACTTTTTGTTCGTTATTTGATAACTTTTTATTCCCTTTTTGATCGCTTTCTGATCGCTTTTTGATCGGTTTTTGATCGGTATTTGATAGCTTTTTGATCTCTTTTTGATCTCTTATTGATCGGTTTATGATCGCTTTCCTAATCGGAATTTGATTGATTTTTGATCGCTTTTTGATTGCTTTTTGATCATTTTTGATCGCTTTTGAATCACTTTCTGATCGTCATTTGATCGGATTTTGATCGCTTTTTGATCTCTATTGATCCCTTTTTGATCGTTTTTTGGTCGCCGTTTGGTCGCTTTTTGATCGGTTTTTGATCGGTTATTGATCAGTTTTTGATCTGTTTTTGATCTGTTTTTGATCGGTTTTTGATCAGTTTTGATCGGTTTTTGACCATTTTTTGATCGGTATTTAATCGTTTTTTTATTGCTTTTTCATCGCTTTTTGATCGCTTTTTTATTTCTAATTGATCGCTTTTTGATCGTTAATTGCTCGCTTTTTGATCGCTTTTGATCGCTTTTTGATCGTTTTTTGATGGCTTTTTGATCGGTTGTTGATCGCTTTTTCATCGGAATTTGATCGCTTTTTCATCGCTTTTTGATTGTTTTTTTTATCACTTTTTGATCGCTTTTTAATCGATTTTTGATCGCTCTTTATCGGTTTTTGATAGCTTTTTTAATTTCTTTTTGATCACTTTTTGATCGGCATTTCTTCGCTTTTTGATCGCTTTTTGATCGCTTTTTTATCTGTATTTGATCGCTTTTTTATTGGTATTTGATCGCTTTTGGTTCGTTATTTGATAACTTTTTTTTCGCTTCGTGATCACTTTCTGATCGATTTTTGATCGGTTTTTGATCGGTATTTGATAGCTCTTTGATCTTTATTTGATCTCTTTTTGATCGGTTTTTGATCGCTTTCCTAATCGGAATTTGATTGGTTTTTGATCGCTTTTTGATTGCTTTTTGATCACTTTTGTTCGCTTTTTAATCACTTTCTGATCGTCATTTGATCGGTAATTGATCGCTTTTTGATCTCTATTGATCGCTTTTTGATCGCTTTCTGATCGATTTTTGATCGTTTTTCAGTCGCCGTTTGTCGCTTTTTGATGGGTTTTTGATCGGTTATTGATCGGTTTTTGATCTGTTTTAGATCTGTTTTTGATCGATTTTTGATCGGTTTTTGATCGGTTTTTGACAATTTTTTATCGGTATTTAATCGTTTTTTGATCCATTTTTGATAGCTTTTTGATAGGTTTTTGATCTTTATTTGATCGCTTTTTGATCGTTAATTTATCGCTTTTTGATCGCTTTTGATCGCTTTTTGATCTTTTTTTGATGGCTTTTTGATCGTTTGTTGATCGCTTTTCATCGGAATTTGATCGCTTTTTTATCGCTTTTTAATTGTTTCTTTATCACTTTTTGATCGCTTTTTAATCGATTTTTGATCACTCTTTATCGGTTTTCGATCGCTTTTTCATCGGAAATTGATCGGTTTTTGATCGCTTTTTGATTTCTTTTAGATCAGTTTTTGATCGGCATTTCTTCGCTTTTTGATCGCTTTTTGATCGCTTTTTTATCTGTATTTTGATCGGTTTTTGATCGGTATTTAATAGCTTTTTGATCTTTTTTTGATCTCTTTTTGATCGGTTTTTGATCACTTTAGTAATCGGAATTTGATTGGTTTTTGATCGCTTTTTGATTGCTTTTTGATCACTTTTGATCGCTTTTTAATCACTTTCTGATCGTCATTTGATCGGTATTTGATCGCTTTTTGATCTCTATTGATCGCGTTTTGATCGCTTTCTGATCGCTCTTTGATCATTTTTGGCTTTTTGATCGCTTTTTGATCGGTTTTTGATCGGTTATTGATCGGTTTTTGATCGGTTTTTGATCTGTTTTGATCGATTTTTGATATGTTTTGATCGGTTTTCGACCATTTTTTTATCGGTATTTAATCGTTTTTTGATCGCTTTATGATCGCTTTTTGATCGCTTTTTGATCGTTTTTTGATCTCTATTTGATCGCTATTTGATAGCTTTTTGGTAGCTTTGTGATCGTTTTTTGATCAGTTTTTGATCGTTTTTAGATCGCTTTTCTAACCGTTGTTGATCGCTTTTTCATCGGAATTTGATCGCTCTTTGATAACTCTTTGATCGCTTTTTGATCTCTTTTTGATGGCTTTTGATCGATTTTTGTTCGCTTTTTGATCTGCATTTGATCGCTTTTTGAACCTTTTTTGATGGCTTTTCTATCGATTGTTGATCGCTCTTTGATCGGATTTTGATCGCTCTTTGATCACTCTTTGATCGCTTTATGATGGATTTTTGATGGCTTTTTGATCGGAATTTGATCGCTCTTTGATCACTCTTTGATCGCTTTTTGATTGCTTTTTGATGACTTTTTGATGGCTTTTTGATCGCTTTTTTATTTGTATTTGGTCACTTTTTGATTGCTTTTTAATCGCTTTTTGATCTGTATTCGATCGCATTTTGATCGCTTTTTGATTGGTATTTGATCGCTTTTTGATGGCTTTTTGATCAGTTTTTGATCGCTTTTTGATAGCTTTTTATCGCTATTTGATTGCTTTTTGATCGTTATTTGATCGCCTTTTGATCGCTTTTTTGATAGAATTTTGATCGTTTTTTGATCGCTTTTTATCGGTTGTTGATCCGACCATAAACCGATCATAAACAGAATAAATCCTCTCAAATACTTATCAAATTCCGTTCCATTTTCGATGAAAACTGATCAAATACCGATCAAAAAAAATTATCAAATTCAAAAAAAAAAGAGCAAATACCGATCAGAGAAAGTGATCAAATAGAATAACGAACAAAAATGAATTATATAGGAAGCAAGCAAGGTAAAAAACAAATACCAATAACCTAATTATCTTAACATACAAATATTTATGTTATTTATTTACCAACAAAGAAAACATAAATTAACCAGAATTTAAAGAAACGCATAAACAAAATATAATATAAATACCAAAAAAAAATATAAAATTACCTCTAGTAAAATAAATTTTATAATATAAACTCAAAAAGAAAATTAAAAAACAAAACAACACAACAAAACTCTACAGGGTGATCAGCCCACAATATCTACTATATTAATGTACAAATATTTTACAAACCCTGAAACAATTCAAAGGTTTTTATTTCTGTAGGGGTATAGGTTTGGGATAATTCCTTCTTAGGGATTTTTAGGGTAGTGTTTAATGGTAGTGTTTAGGTATCAGTTCCAGGGATAGTGTTTAGGTTGATGGTTCGCAGGGTATTTTCCAGGGGTAAATTGTCAGGGGACTTTTGTTGGGTTCTTCTTTGTGGTCTCTTCCAGCAATCGTGTTTTGTAGCCTTAATAAAGAGGCATTTCAATTTTTTTTCGAACACATAGTTGATTGTCGCGTTTCCCCAAAAACGCCAGCAAAAAGAACGGACATGGATTGTCCGTTTTTTAGCAACAGCAAAGCTGAAAAAACATTAACATAAAGAATATGCATTATAATAATAAAAAAATAATAATAATTAATAATAATAAATAATAAAAAATAACAATAACAATAACAATAACATAACATAATATAATAATAAGTTAATAATAATAAAATAAATAATATAGATAATAATAATAATAAATAAAAAAATAAATAGTAATATAAATAATAATAAAAATAAAATAATATATAAAATTAATAATAATAATATATAATATATAATAATAAAAATTAAATAATAATCAAATAAAAATATTTAATATTAATATTAATGAGCATATTTAATTTAATATAAATTCATAGTAATCTTAATATAAATAAAATATAAATATTAAATAAATATAAATATAATACGTAATAAAATATAATAAATCAATAAATATAAATATAATTAATATCAAATATAATATAACTATAAATGTAAAAATAATATTAATATTCAATATTAATATAATATAATATTAATATAAAATATAAATAAAATATAAAATAAATTTTAAAGATAAATATTAAATTATAAATATAAATATAAATATAATATAAATAAAAAAAATCATAAATATAAATATAAATAAATATAAAATATAAATATAAATATAAATATAATATTAATATTAATATCCATATTAATAATAATATTAAGTAGTAATAAGTAATAAAATTATTTATAACAAATTAATAAATATTATATTAATATAAATTAATATTAATATAAATAATCTAATATTAATATAATATTAAATTAATATTAATATTAATATTATATAATATTAATATTTTACATATTATATTAATAATAATATAATAATAATAATAAAGAAATTCAATAATAATATACTAATAAATAATATAATAATAATAATAATAATAATAATAATAATATAATAATTAATAAAATAATTAATAATAATAATTAATAATAATAATAATATATGTTAAAAATTAATGTTAAGCAAAAAGAAATCATAATAACAAATAATAATAATAATATAATATTAATAATAATAATATTTAAAAGAGATAATCCAACATATAATAATAATAATGTAATAATATAAATTAATAATAATAATAATAATAATAATAATAATAATAATAATAATAATTAAAGAATAAATTATTTAATATGATATTAATATTAATATTAATATTAATCAGTAATTATTAATATTAATATTAATATTATATTACTATTAATATTAATATTAATATAATATAATCATAAATATAAATATAAAATAAATCATAAATACTAAATATAGTATATATAAAATATAAAATAAATATAATATAATATAAATTTAATATAATATAAATATAAATATAAACATAAATATATATTTTTTTAATATTAATGCTATATAATTTAATTATAATATTATATTAATATAGAAATATAATATATAAATAAATAATATTCATTAAATATAAATAGAATATAAATATAATATAAATATAATATAAATATAAAAATATAATGATAAATATAAATATTAATATAAATTATAAATATAAATATACATTAAAAATAAATATAAATACCTGCTGCTACACACATATTCTTTCGTTTCGCAACATTTATATTAATATTAACAACATTAACTATAAACACTGAAATCAAATTAACATATACATTAACATAACATATAACATAACTTAATATAATAATAGTAATATTAATATTTAATATTAAAATAATATTTTTACTTAGAGAATATAAAAAATAATTAATACTGCAATAATAATGAATAATAATAATATGACAATGATAATAATAATATACATAATAATAATAATAATAATAAGAATATTATAATTATATTTAATAAATAATAATAATAATATGAATAATAATAATAATAATACTTAATAATAAATAATAAAATAATAATTAATAATAAAATCAATAATAATAAAATAATAATAATAATATTTAAAATTGAATTAAATCAGGCGAATCAAATATAATATAATATAAAAATAATATAATAATAATAATAATAATAATAATAATAATAATAATAATATAATAATAATAATAATAATAATGATGAAAAATAAAATATATTAAATATATTACCTTAATTCACAAAGAAATCAGTCTTGATACAAGTCAGTATCACAGTACACATCCAGTATAATCAGAATAACAGAATAAAAAATGTATCATAAATAAATTCACACAAAAGATAAATTAGTAATAAACGCATAAAAGCAAAACAAAAAAAACAATCATCACTTTCAATCGAAATTTGCCAGACGATGACAGAAAGTTTAGAACCATATAAGGAAAACGAAGAAAGTAGTGAATAGATTTTTGCCTGATGCGTCTGCACCGCCTCACTTTCACTCCATCTTTCATTTTACAAACTACCAACCTATAATTCATTCGTTCTCTCTCTCTCTCTCTCTCTCTCTCTCTCTCTCTCTCTCTCTCTCTCTCTCTCTCTCTCTCTCTCTCTCTCTCTCTCTCTCTCTCTCTCCCCCCTCCTCCCTCCTCTTTCCTCTCGGCGCAACAATAATAATAAGCTAATAAAATATTGATACAAAATTAAAGGCTTTAACTGCTCAGCCCTCGAACCGAATGTGGTAAAACACATGGTCTTTTCTCGACCAGATGTTTCTTTCATATGTATCTAGAAATATTCCACAGCTAATATTCTCCTTCAGATCTTCATACAACTTGTGAAAAAGAACGCTGCCAGGAAGGAATAAGATGAAACCATATTTCAGAAAGGATTTTCAAAAAAACATTTCAAAACTCTGGGGTAAAATCAAAATTTGAGGTAGAGGGAGGAAAGAGTTCAAACTCTTTCCTCCTTGAATTAAAAGCAAGGCCATTTTTTCTTCTGTATCCAAAGAGCGTTATATTAATCTCGACAAAATAGCCAAAATTCCTAAGCTCTTCTTACGTCGAACGTTAAATGTAAAATACGAAATACTTTTTTTACATTACAAATTCAATCATCAACAGGAGCAATCCAAGCCAACAATTGTACTCTTATACAGATATTCGAGTGAACATCCTTATTCAATAACTCTCTGCCCATAATATTCGCTATCTAAAAATGTATTACTCTTTCTTGCATCCCCCAAAATTACAATTTCTGTCACCACAAAAACCAACTACTTTTTTGTGTAAATCACAATTTAAATTAAAATCTATAAATAATTGACAGTCAGAGTCTATAAGAGATTGAAGGTCAAGGAGCTTTAACTGAACTCCTACGTATGGCTGAAAGAAACACACATTACGGGAAAAGTTTAATATCCATGTTCGATTGGTTAAAAGTGTACACAGTGGGCATCTTATTTTGTTGTAGTTCTCCTCAGCATTGAGCAAAAACATTTAAAAAAAATTGTTATCGCACTTCTCTTCTGCAGCAAAAAATTTTGCTCAATGTTTCCTATTTGGCAATGTTCATCTAAAACTTTATTATTTTCGATTTGGCAACCAGTGAAGATCAAATAGTGCAACACAACTCTGTATCCTCTATATTCGATTCTTTTGAAGTATTTTGTTGCTCCTTGGCTCGAATGCAGAATTCAGCTGCTTGCCTTTTGTGTTGTAGATGCTTGATTTATATCCTACCTCACCGTGTCTATACTGAATATCGCTTTAACCTTTTCACCTACATTCACTTCTGAGCGCCTTTGCTAATAAAAAGAATACATATTTCACTTCATTAAAAAACACTCCTTTGTTAGTAGACATGTATTACTTATTGAAGCACTACCCTTAATCCTTTTAAGCCTTGAACAACTTCTAGTTAATAAGTGATACACTATATCTTTACACTGTAATGAATATCACTGAAACACAGGGACTTTTAAACGAAATTTATGAATCGTATATCTAATTTATAATAAAAGTTCTGTTAATCGTCCCATTAATATGCTATATCAGTACTTGATCAAGTCTATATTGTCGGAACGAAATAATTCGTAACATAGCCGAAAGTATTTAATTATTTCAAAAAATTAAAATTCAAACTTCAAACAGTTTATAAATATATATATAAATATATACATTTTTTTCTATTTTAAAGAAAGCGGGGACAGGGGTCTGAAAAAAGCGGGACCCCAAAGCGGACTTATGGACTTTATATCCAAAATTAAGAAATTACTGGGCAAAAATCATGTTTTGAGTTTCAACCACAAATACACAATAAAAAAAATTGACTCGGCTCATTCCCTTAAAACTGAAAAATAATAAATAAGAATTTGGATGTCAAATAATAATCTTCGCTACATATAAAAAATTTTAACGATTAAAATATGTAAAGTTCTAATTTACATACAACAGGAAAAATAAAAATCATCAAACTCACAATTTTGGCCACATCCACCCACTTCAAGGCTTTAAACAAAGGATCTCTTGGCGTTGGAATATCACTAACATTCCAACATGTGAATTTGTCAAACCTTTCACATTCCTTCAATGTTCGTGACTCTGTATCATTCCCTTTCGCATCTTTCATGAGAGCAAATGTAAAACCTTCTGGGGAGGAGGCTACACTTCCTTTTAATGGGTAACCACGGAAGGTGCCAGTGTATTCTGTTAATTTAAAAAGAAAATAAAGATTATTAAAATGATCCAACTATGCTTACGTCAGCATAGCAAAATAAGTTACAAGGTAACACACTACCAATGTACTGTGTATTGATAGATCTATTATAACTTAACATGTACTATGCGGACATATATGCAATTATTGCATAATATTTGAGAAGTTGAATGCATATACAATATTGGTGTACTGTTTTAACAATCAAAATAGAAGCCGAGAAGTTGACGGCAACGTACATTTTCCAACTCTGAACTAATAGTTCCATTGGTTAACTTGAATATTAAATATTTTATATCAGATTTTTTTTCTTTATTGAATGAAATCTGCTAAACCATATTGTAGATGGTTTTTCAACTTAATTCATTAACTCCTACATAGATTACACTACAGATTTTTTGAATTTAGAAACTGGATAATTATTTTAAAGTACCAACGAACCCTGTTACGTGGTCCGGGCTCCTGCACTGCCTTTCTTTTTGTCAGTTCTGCTCTGCTGCTACAACTGCCGCCAATACTTGTGTTCATCGGTATGCTCAAATCTTAAACAGTAGTACATATTGATAATTGTACCATTTTACAATTGGAAAATATATAGTTGGTTCAATGCCGAAACGATGAATGTATAAATTTGTCATTCTGAGGGAAAAAGGTTTTAAATGTTCGCATAGGAGTATAAAATTCAAAAACAGATTCGTGCTTTCGATATTGAAAACTTTGAAGATCAACGCTACAGCCAGTGCACAATCGCGATTTTTGGCATTGTATACTTACGATATGAATTATACGAAAACCACTTAATTAAACTTACTTGTGACAAATGGGAAGAAGAAAAAAAAATCAAAAGCTTTTATATTTGTTTGTTTTTCTAGATAAGTGAAAAAAAAATTCCATTTTTCTCTATCCTCCCCATGTATCATCGCAGATTGAGGACCGTGTACTCAACATACACCGGAAACAATAGTTAGGTAGAACCAGACAAAAGTCGAAAAAACCCCCCCTCTTAAATCCAAGCCCATCGCAGCCAAAAACCCACCCTAAAGCTTCACAACACCGCGACAGACCCTCACTGTGGTGTCTCGTCAATGTCACATTTTTAATGGTATTAAAATTCAATGACAGAAGGGTATGAATAAAGGAATTGTAACAAATTAAATGCCCAATTCCTCTCCAAATGTATCACTTCGCAACGTTAACTAGCAATTATGGGTATTTTAATTAGGGATGAAACGATGTCAAAACAATTTTCAAAGCAGATTTTTATTCATCATACGATGCCAAAATAATTTCTATTTCTGAATGTAAAAAATATTTCATTTCCGATTTCCGAATCTTCTTATTCTCGATGTCGATTTATCTTTCCATCACTAATTAAAAAAAAAAAACTTCCATTTAACGTGCTTAAATCCCCTTCTCAGAGGGTTACACGAGGGGACTACAGGAAATCGAACTTTAAGGCCGGTTATCTCAAGCCTGTCGCCACCAAGTGTTCACAGCCGAGTTTTAATTCTTTCCCCCCAGGAAGATAAAACTCAGACTGCTAAGCGGAGGATTGAACCAGCGTCCTCTCGCATGAGAGTCGGCGTCAACCTCCAACGCCACGAGGCGTTCTATTGTTTTTAATTACTCATACTATGTGGCTGCGATTTTACACCCACTACTTTCTCCAACTATTGTAATGAATGAGTTAGGAATTTGTGGAGATTTGTAGAGAAAAAGTAAGAGATGATGGCATCCGCAAACCAACAGGTACACATAGAGAAAGAGCTGGGTTACCTGTATTGCGGTGACAGGTGACAGCGACTAGCCTTGAGTGTGAAAGTGGTAAGTACATTTCATGTCATTAGAAGAAAAGTCGAAATTGTGAGGCCAATCAGTTGACGAAGAGTCCATAAAGTCTTCAAGGAGTTGGAATTTGTCAGACTGTCGAGTCGGTAAAGTGGTATGGGATACGTCTAATGATGGCTCAGAATAAGAGGAGTGATCAAAATAGAAAATTTTGTGAGAAAGTGAGCCCAAGACTTTTTCAATTGGTGGTAATGAAACTATCTATTCAAGGCTTTTGCATTACCTTACCTAACTAGTGTCTTTAGTTATTACAAAATGATGAGTCCTCAATTGGGGAAATTCCAAGCCCCAGAAATTATGGGGAACTGGACTGTGGAAAATATAGCACAAAAAGAAGGGACAGGTTGTTAGGAGACACCGGCGATGGTCTCTTGGGAGGGTGATCTTATCTGGAGTGTTATAAAGGAGAAATGTGGGGGGGTCACGCACTTAGTCTCTTGCGGATGTACTCTTAATATGCACCTGTCCAAGAAATAACGGAAATGTCATTGATGGACGATGAACTGGACCTGTGGTCGAGAGGGTCAGGAAGAAGCCTCTCTGATAGACGAAAAAAAACATTTGAATTGGTATGGCATGTGATAATTTTGATGCCAATGGGCATGTGATTCGATTTGGGTCCCTGTGAGGCTGTGAGAGTTGATTTGGATATCTCTGTGCATGCTGTTGTTCAGATGCCGGAGGGAGATTAGAAAACAACATATCAAAGGAGATAGGCAGAAAGGAACCTCCTTCTGACTCTACCGAATGGATTCATGTCCATTCAGTAAACCCCCTTTCCTCCAATCTCCTCGTCTAACATGCACATAGGACGAGGCACTATTATGATTCTTACAATTTGGGTAGAAGGGAGAGTTTCCACAAGAGATATATGAGACATCCCACAAACTTCTCCAATACTTTCGTGGATGACGAATTCATCGACATTTACAGCAGCATCTTGACATAGGAATGTAGGTGCGGAAGTCATAGTACTCATAGCTTAAAAAGCCGACTTCCTTGTATGTGAAAACCGGACACTAAAAGACAATAATAAACAAGGACTCCGGGAATAAGGTTTACACGCTGGTGACGGTTTTTCCTTCTTTATATGTTCCAAAAATGCTTACAGGGGAATCCAACTATATTTCCACGATGATATATCATGACCTTAGAAATTACACTGGAGGAAATTAACGAAATGTCACCACGGGGACTACTGACGAAAGTCCGTCACTTTGTAGCCTTGAGGTCACTTTTACAACAAAGGCAACCTGGGGATCATTGTAATCTAACACCCTTCACTTAGAGGTAACATACTTAATTTGGTTAAGGATTTGGAAGAGACCTATAGTGAGTAAGAGTACATTGGAAATATACTGTAATGTCTTTGGAAATTCTTGGTAGGGCGTCTAGATGTAGAGAAATATCGTGAAGTTTCTCAATATATTAACAATGCTTGTTTCACATTGTAGGTGGGGCCCCTTACCACCATGCGAAATGAAGAAGGGGAATGCAGGGTTGAAGGATTAGGAAGAGGCTTAGAAGGGTAACAAAATGCTTTATGGTCCAAGAGTGAGGAAATTGCACCTAAAATTTCATTGACAAAGGCGTCAAAATCAGTACTCTTGATTGGCTTGTCAGACCTGAAGGGGGTGTCAGGAGGGGAACATGACTGATGGCGAGGTGAGTTTTTTTTTAAAAGGGCTTAAGATTATTATTCAAGACAATATACTGTAGAAAAAAAACACCATTACTACCACTCCACTATAAAAGAAACCATCTTTATAATAAAACAAATGAGCACATATAAATTGAAAATAAAAAGAGAAGGATGGTGCGCAGCTGCTAAGCAAAGAAGCGGAAGTCCAACATCTATCTAGCAAATCATTGCCAAAACCTTGCGCCATAGCACAAGTTGTGGATGTGGTCTCGTGTGTACTAGGTTAATACCTCCCAAAACAACACAAGCGATTTCAAATCCGTTCATCAAATGACACAGAAACATGATGCTCGAGATTTTAAACCTTAGTGTAGGACAGCCTACTAGGTAGTTAGCTATGGTTCGGCTTCCACCCCCTTACAGCTGGTGTCCTTTTCAAAGAGGCAGAAATAAGTATGTAGCCAGTACCTTCGGCATTCTCGGGTCTGGCTTTCAAGAGGGGCCCCCAACAAGCACAGGAACTGCGAACCTCTGGACAAAGGGGTGAAAACTAGGGGAAAAAAATAACAATGGAAGCAATGAACAAAATAAATACAAAAGTACAGAAGTGATTGTTTTTTGTTTTTTTTTAAGGTATGGGTCTTTTGTGAGTTTGGCCTATCTGCATGTGCACGTCATGGCTTCACTTCGCATGAGACAAGACTCCGGAATCGCTGTTGTTCCTTATGCAAGATGCTTTCCGTTTTTTATTATTTTAATGTTTGTTATATATACCTATATATTTTTCTTCTCTTCAGAACCCTTTATCTAATGATGGCCCTCTTGAAATATGTTTAAATTTAATCAGTAAATATTTATATTATTAGTAATTGGTGGTACTAAGAGTGTAGGTAAAAGGAAAAGGTAGGAGGGTCGTAAAATTAGGTTGTATCTAGGAGCAAAGCATACTGATACCAGGGGACTTTGTGAAGGGTGTAATAGGTTACGGTTCCTGAAGTACCTTTGCTAAACTTGATTTACCCACTATTGTACATATATAATTTTATCTGAATACTAACGATACGTTTAGTAATAAGAAGAAACATTTATTTTAACTTTCAAGAATAACACATTTGGAGGTCATATGAAAGGTGAGAAAAGGTATTGTTGTGGAACTCTTTTAGGTTAACAGTTGTGGGTTTTGTTAGGTAGGAGAATTTTTTTTTTTCAAGAAGTATGTGATGCTTTATGTTATGAAAAAGGGCTTAAATGAGAGAATAAACTAGGGTACATCGAGATGGTTTGGTCATATGGAAAGGATTGATGATAGTCAGTTGGTTAAGCGGATGTATAGTGGTGAGTGTGTTAGGAATCGACCGGCTGGGAGCCCGCAGATAAAGTGGATTGAGTCAGTTAAGGAATGTCTGAAGCAGGGTTGTGGAGTCGGTTCAAAAATTTTCCGACTCCGACTCCACCCTCTTCAAAATTACTGACTCCGACTCCGAACTCTTCAAAATTACCGACTCCGACTCCACCCTTTTGAAAATTGCCGACTCCGACTCCACTCTTTTGAAAATTACCGACTCCGACTCCACCCTCTTCAAAATTACCGACTCCACCCTTTTCAAAATTGCCGACTCCGACTCCACTATCTTCAAAACTACCGACTCCCCGACTCCGAAACCCTGGTTTGAAGGAAAGGAATTCTAGTTTGGCAGAAGCGAGAAGAAAGGTGCATAACAGGGGTGAATAATGGGGTCTTGTGAGGGGGTATGATTGCGGGCTTTGCCCAGGGGATGAACCTCACATTGACGAGATACTGCAGAGAGGGTCAGTCGAGTCTTGTGATGCCCCAGGGTGGATTTTTCTGATTGCGACGATTTCCCACTGGGGTATAAAGAGGACGGTAAAAGTTCTTTTTTCTTTTCGACTTGCATTATGTTCTTCTTTTCTGCTCCGGTGTATGCTGTATATAACTTATATATAACATTTCGAAAATTTGCATAACATTGGCAGGAATGAAGAGGTGATAGTGAATGTTTGTGGGTTTGATGGTGCAAGAAGGAATGGGTATTTTGGGAATGAGGTCATTAGTAAGTAGGAGGTTAATGGCAATAGTAGTGGAAAGTTGAGAATGGTTAAAATCTTGCAGGTTATAGTGATGAAATTACTGGTGAAAGAATTCAAGAACGGAGGCGAGATGGTGATTGTTGGATTTGGAAGTTGTGTAACAAAGCGTTTATGGAGGGTATAGTTCCGAGGGATTGGAGGAGAGCAGTAATAGTACCCTTGTATAAGGGTAAGGGGGATAAGGGTAACTGTAAGAATTATAGGGGAATTAGTTTATTGAGTATTGTAGGGAAAATAAATGCTGGTATTTTGGTCCAAAGAGTGCGTCGACTGACTAAAGGACTGATTTGGTGAAGAGCGTTTAGAATGGTAGAGGATGTGTGGATCAAATTTTTACATGAAACGAATGATTGAGAAAATGAGGGAGAAGAAGAATAAATTGTATTTAGGTTTTATGGATTTGCAACAGGCGTATGATAGGATTCATAGGGAAGCTCTCTGGCAGGTATTAGTGGTAAGCTTCTGAATGGAATCAAAAGTATGTATGACGATAGTGTAGAATATGTGAAAGAATAAATGGAGTCGAAAGTGATTGGTTTAATATTAATAGCGGAGTGAGGCAGGGATGTGTTATGTATCCTTGGTTATTCAATTTGTATATGGATGGGGGTTATGAAAGAATTAGGGGTGGGGTGGCAGGGGATGGTATAGCAGGGTGTGTAAAAGGAGGGGTTTGAAAGTAAACGTAGATAAGAGTAAGGTTATGGTTGTGAGTGAGGACAGTCCTCGGTGTGAAGCTATGCTAGATGGTGAGCAGCTGGAACAAGTGTCTGAGTTTAAATATTTAGGATATATGTTGGATGAAAAGGGAACGGATGATACAGAGTGTAGTAAGAAAGTTGTGAATGGCAGAAAGGTGGCTGGTGCAATTAAATCGTTGGTGGATGTAAATGGACTAAGTCTTGAGTGCGCTAGGGTTTTACATGAGGGTATGTTGTTACCTGTGTTAATTAATGTATAGTAGTGAGACTATGCTCTGGAATAAGAGGTACCGTATATATCTAAAGTACAATGTGTTAAGATGGGCAATCTTATGGGTGTGTGAGTGCGAGAAGAATTGATAAAATGAGGAATGAACGCATTAGAGAGTTGTGTAGTATAAAGAAAGGGGTAAATGTGAGAATAAATGAAGGTATGTCGAGATGGTTTGGTCATTTGGAAAGGATGGATGATAGTCGGTTGGTTAAGCGGATGTATAGTGTTGAGTGTGCTGGGAATTGACCAGCTGAGAGTCAGAAAAGTGGATTGAGTCAGTAAAGGAATGCCTAGATGAAAGAAATGAGTCTGGCAGAGGCGAGAAGAAAGGTGCATAATAGGAGTGAATGGAAGGGTTTTGTGAGGGGGTATGGTTGTGGCCCACCTGGACCAAGGGATGAACCCCACATTGACGAGATGTCATAGTGAGGGTCCGTTGCTGCCCCGTGAAGCTCGATGGTGGATTTTCTGACTGTGACAAGTTCTCACTAAAAGGTATAAAGGGGCGGTAGGTCTGAGCTTTCTTTTTGACTTGCGTCATATTCTGTTTCTCTACTTTTTGTTTCAGTAGTAACAAATGCTTACGCACCTTACCCCCAGGCTTGGGGAAAGAAGGTGAGTGATGATGGTAATAATAATAATAATAATTTCTCTTGATTAATAATAATAATGATTTATTGAAAATTAAAATCATTCATGCTCCTTATATTTCAACTTAATATTTTAGATAATTTTAATATATTTAGTAAACATTTTCAAAACATTTGATTTTAAAAAAATTATAATATGTGAGAACATGGACAGGCATGTAGAAAATTCATAGTAATTTTTAAATTTTTGAGCTACTTAAATTATGATGCAGAAACAATCTTTCTCCAGTTTCTGGTGTAATATTTCCTCAATTAATTGGCAAAAATTGACGATGATGATTGAGAAAAAAATGCAGATGACGATTAATATATATATATATATATATATATATATATATATATATATATATATATATATTATATATATATTATATATATTTATATATATATTATAATATATATATATATATGATATATATATACGTATATATTATATATATATATATATATATATATTATATATTGAAATATATTATATATATATTATAATATATATATATATATATACATATATTATATATATATATATATATATTATATATATATATATATATATATATATATATCAGAGATATTAATTATTTACAAAATACACTTTATTTTGCCACATACCTATTTGGTTATTGGAATTTTTTGTTACAGAAATATATTTATAAAAATACTTCTCCACTAAAGCTTCTCCATTATAGTCAATAGAACATGGCAATAAATGAATAGAATTTGAGAGATCTGTAAAATCAGTGTCTGAGGTATTGTTACCTGCTTCATCATTATTTGAAGATTCTTCTAATGAGTTACTGTGAGATGAAAAATGTAAATTTACAGACATATTAACAAGAATATTAATAGTTTCAAAATTTATTAAAATATGGATCTGAAAAAGATGTGACCGGTTAAAATAAGTACAGACAAGTTATCAAAACATTTATATACAAGTTCAACTATTCAAAACTATAATATTCATATCAGTCTTTAAATGAAAAGCATAAAATCTATATTAAGAGATGTTAAACCAAAGCAACAAATCTAAGCAAAGAATTTAAAATTATATTTATATATGCTACATGATAAAAATATTATGTATCTGAATATGAGGGTGAATATATCAATTCTGAAAGTGTATTAAAATTTATTTGCTAAAAATAAACTCATTTGGGAAATTTAAGGACAATTAAGTAAAAACTTAATGCCTGAATGTGATGTCTATATTATCCTATTTGCTTATTTGATCAACACTGAATTGAATTATTTCTTAGAAGAATCTCTTCCTGACAGGTCATCCATTATCTTTTAAACTTGATTATATTTCCATTATTGTGAGGTCAGGATTAAAACTGGCATTTTTTGGATAAAGTCAAATATGACATTGTAGCTAGAGAATCTAGCTCAGAATTAGACAAATGAGAATTAACTCAGCAACCCAGATCATTTTAAATAGGCTTACAACTTACTCTTTCTAAGTTTATAAAATCATGTTTAGATGTTCCCAAATTGTAATTAAAAAAAAAAAAAAATCTAAAGCATTTCTCAGAAAAATATTATTTATTCCAAATAAATAAAGCTATACGAGTACTAGCACTATATTCAATGCATACAAAATTTTAAAATGAGAATGATCATCTCATGCCTAAAATTCTTACTATATAACATTTGATACTAGTCAAATATAGGTAAAAGTTACTTAACGGCTACACATTAATAGTGTAAATTAGTAAATGCACTGTACATCAAACTAAAGTTTAAATAAAAATAAACATTTTTAGGGATGAAGGAAGAAGTTTTCAATTATTATTTTTTTTTGATTCTGTTGCAAACTGGTTTCATGCATGTATATTGAAATGCAATAAAATATATGGGAATAACATGTTAAGCATTCAGTGAGTGTTTTGACGAGATAGTGTACAGTCATGCTATCTGTAATTGTTGAAGATATATTTTAACAGTATTTGCAATGTAAAAAATTAATTATTAAAATCAATAAAAGCAATAGTTAATCAACAAGGAATGTAGAGGTAACACTATGATACCCAAACTATCCACATACTTAATAACTAAGTTATGCTCACACCATGCAGTCTAACATTAATAACTACTGTAACTAAAAACCTGCCAAATTTTGGCTTGTCTAAAAATATTATATGATACCCAACCCATTCCATATACCTACCACCCTTTCTATAAATGCTTGCAATTGAGTCACACGTAACAAAACCTTCCTGTGGCAAACCATCTAAAATTTAACAACCCTATTACTGAAAGAATGCTTTATATATCAAGATGGCATTGCTTTTCTTCTTAATTTGTTCTTATTATGCCCCTTGGTCTCCCATCAGTGCTCTACTATGAGGAATTTATTGGTCTATTATGTATCAAATAATGTAAATATTTTGTTAGACTTGTATCATGTTCCCCTCTGAGAAATCGCCTTCAGCAGAAAACATTCTTAGCTCCCTCAGCCTCTCACCCTCAAACCCAGAAATCATCCTTGTTGCGCTGCATTGCACTCTACGTTGCACTCTCACTAGCATATCTAGGTCTTTCTTTAAATAAGGGGCCCCTTGAGCACAATACTTAATACTGCCTTATCATAGCTATTATACAGTTTACTTATAAACTCCCTTGCTCTTGTAAAACAACATTGCTATTATTATGCCAGCATTCTTATTAGCTTTTCCTAGATTTCAAACACTGATTAAGCTACTTTCAAATTACTGCTTATTATCACACCTAAATCTTTTCTTGGTCCACAAACTCAAGCCAATCCCCATTCAATCATAGTTAAAACTTTTTTTATTTGATAACCTAGGTGAAGAACCTTACACTTTTTACTATTAAAATTCATTTGCCGCTTATCTGCCCACCCAAATAGTTTATCAAGATCATTTTGAATCTTTATACACCCTTCACTATTCCTAACTGAGCTAGCCACTTTGGTATCATCTGCAAACTTAGAAACCTTGCATTTAAGTTCCTGGTCTAAATCATTTATATATGAGAAATAATAGTGGCCCCAGCAGCACTGAACCCTGTGGGACACCACTCTTCACTATTTCCCATGAGACTTATTGACATTTAGTGTACACACCGCTTTTCTATTCCACAACCACTCTTTAATCCAACCAAGTACCACATTGCAATAACTTCTTCATCAGCCTTATCTGGGGAACCTTATCAAAAGCTTTGCTAAAGTCTAAATATACAATATCAGCTGGATCTCCTCTGTTAATGCAGTCAGTAATGTATTCCATAAATTCTAAAATGTTTTTCTGGCATGACCTATCTTTTCTGAAACTGTGCTGGGAGTCGTAAAATACCTTATCTTCTAAATATTTTTCTTTTGAGCCTTTTCAGAACCTTTTTTACAACCAGAGATGTAAAGCTAACTGCCCTTATAATTTCCCAAAATCTTCCTTACTACCTTTCTTAAAAATAGGCACAACATATGCTGTTTTCCAGTCATCTGGTACCTCACCAAATGCTATAGATTGCTTAAAACTCAAAAGGTACTACCCTCCTTCAGAATTTACTAGGCCCTATATATACCATCAGGGCCTGCAGCATTTAAGAGAGGGTTGGATAGGTTGGGTATCATATAGTATATTTAGATGAAGCCAAATTGGCAGGTTTTTAGTTACAGTAGTTATTAATGTTAGACTGTATGTGTGACCATAACTTAGTTATTAAGGTATGTGCATGGTTTGGGTATCATATATCTTTTTTTGAATAAGCCAAATTGGTAGATTTTTAGCTACAGCAATTTGACAAGCCCTAGGGTGCTTTGTGGATTTGCGCGAGCCTGTTTGGTTAGTAGGTTGACTGGGACAGTCTCGATAGGCCCATGTGGCTTCTTACTGTCTCTATATTTAAGAACATAAGAACATAAAAATAGGACAGTAAGAAGCCACATGAGCCTATCGAGACTGTTCCAGCCAAATTAACCAAACATGCTCTCCTGCAAATCCACAAAGCACCCTTGGCAATGTTCCCAAATTTCTGTAAATGATAGTGGGGAATACTTAGTTCAAAAAAAATGATACATGTTACCCAAACCACACTGCCTTAAATAACTAATTATGGTTCACACATGCAGGTAGCTATACATACTTAACTACATAAAAACTAAAAAACCATGCCAATTTGGCTTCGGTCAAATATACTATGTGAACCCAACCCATCGCAATACCATCCAAACCCTTCTTAAAGTTGCCCAATTGAGTCACGACTCAACAACCTCCTGTGGCAAATCATTCCAAAAATTAACAACCCTATTGCTAATGTATACTTTCTTATATCAAGATGGCATTGCTTTCTTCTTAATTCTTACTATGCCCCCTGTCTCCCGTCCGTGCTCTACTAAAAGGAAGTTATGTCTTTCCGTATTATCAATAGATTAAAAAATTGTGTAGACTTGTATTTTGTCCCCTCTGAGAAATCGCCTTTCTACATGAAAAACATTCCTAACTCCTTGAGCCTCTCCTCATTAACCTCAAAACCCAGAAATCATCCTTTGTTGTTCTACGTTGCACTCTCTCAAGCATAACTAAAGTCTTTTTTTAAGTAAGGGGCCCAAACTTGCACAATACTCTATTTTGCCTAACATAGCTATTATATAGTTTACTTATACTTCCTTGCTCTTGTAAACAACATTGTGATTGATATGCCAGCCATCTTATACTTTATTTCTATTCCAAACACTGATTTAGCTACTTCAAAATTACTGCTTAAATCACACCTAAACTTTTCCTGTCCACAGACTCAAAGCCAATCCCCATTTCATATCAGTAGTTAAAAACTTTTATTTGAGTAACCTGTGTGTCCCTTTACACTTTGGTACTATTAAAATTCATTTGCCACTTATCTCCCCCACCCAAGAAGTTTAGTAAGATCATTTAATCTTTATACATCCCTCACTATTCCTAACTGAGTGGACAATTTGGAATCATCAGCAAACTTAGAACATCCCTTCTATTCCCTCATGTATAATGATATATTAGCTGTATGCAAAGAAATAATGTGGCCCCAGCACTGAACCCTGTGGGACACACTCTTTCACTATTTCCATGATGACTTATTCCATTTAGTTGTACACACTGTTTTCTATCCACAACCACTCTTTAATCAACCATGTACCACTCCACCCAAATGCCAAAATCTCCAATATCCTCTCTCACCTTATTTCTAACTCTATAAAAGCTGTTCTAAACTCTAAAATATAATATCAACTGGAATCTCCTCGTCCAAATGCAGTCAGTAATGTATCCATAAATTCTAAAAGGTTTTGTCTGACATGACCTACCTTTCTGAAACCGTGCTGCGAGTCATACAATACCTTGTTTTAAATGTTGTGATTAATAAATAAGGTGAATATTGTTATTTTATATAAATCATTTAAATCAAAATCATAAAATTATTTTGTTTAAAATACCAGTTGGTAGCCCTACCACTCATATTTACTTTCATAATTATATTTTTATTATTAATTTGGGAATCTTTTAAAAAAATTTTTTTGGTAATAGTTTAGCTGAGGAGGGCCTCACCCCAATTTTTATAAAATCACAGGATTATACTCTTAAAAAAAAAAAAATCAAAAAAAAATGAAGAATAATGACAAAACAAAAATCATCACTCTCTTTAGGAAAAAAACTTACAGCCTCATAAATGTGTAGAACCCTTAAAAATTTTCTAAAGTTTTTTTTTTTTTTTTTTTAAATCACAGATTTACTTTAAAAAATATTAATGAAGCTTAAAAAATAAAATGAAAAGATTTAATTGTTAGGAAAAAAAAAAATTAAACCTTTCAAAAGTTTAAAAATTTTCCCATAAGCTTTTTATAAAAAAAATTTATGGCCTCATGCTTGTTTTAGGGCCTTCCTAGTTCAGGTTATAAGATTTGTTAAATACTTACATAGATTTTCTCTGTGAATACCTAACAAAACTGACTAAACCTGAACTAGAGGGCCTGAATGAGACAACAACCTTGATGGATCAAAAATGAAAAAGTCTATGGGAGTTTTAACAACTTGAGAGGCTGTAACTGTGTTTTCCTAAAGAGAGTTGATGATTTTATTTTCATGTATTCTTCATTTTGGATATATACTTGATTTTCATAAAAATCCATGGACACCCCTAGC
>JABUQX010042941.1:42500-79920 GCA_015478945.1 Trachelipus rathkii
TGACAAGCCATGAACCTTCGCTGGATGGATGTACGATATAAGCCATGCAATATATTATATATTAATATATTATTATATATATATATATATATTATAATATATATAATAATTATATATATAATATATATATATATATATATAATTAATAATCAAGCATATTGCAGGACTCTCACAGGTAACTTAAATTACATATTATTTCAAAACTCTATTATAATAGTTAATTAATTAATTGTTATATATATATAATTATATATATAATAATATATATAATTATTTTAATATTTTTTATATATATATTATAATATATATATATATATTAATATAATATATATAATATATATATTAATTATAAATATATATAATATATATATATATATATATATATTATATAAAATATTAATGTTAATTTCCGCGATCTAACTCCTACTCTTTAAGAAATTCTCAAATGAGATTAGTTAAAGTTCTATAATAATTAATTAAAACAATTTTATATTCTCTAAAATTGACTAGAGCACACACATAATTATCCGCTATTTCCAATTCGAGCACGAAGAAGTTCCCTTTTTTTTAATTAATTGAAAAAATATACACTTTTTGTTTCAATTTTATATAATCTTTTAATATTTATTATGTAATATTTTTCCATTCATATTGATAACTACATATAATATTTTTGTCAAAAAAAATTAAAAGTGAATAATTTATTTAATAGTAATTTATATCAAACTTGTTAAAAAATCGATCGTTTCTAAAATTGATATTAATTATATATATATATCACGAAGAAACAGAAATTTAAAATAAACTCGCTCTACTGAGTATACATTAATATTATATATATATATATATCATATATATTTATCTATATATATAATATATATATAAATATATAATATATATATATATTTATATAATAACTATATACTCAAGATATACAATCAACTTATATTACGTAGGGACAGTATGAGTCCCTAATCTAGGAGGAGGTTGCTCCTCAATTAACATCCGAACAGGAACGAAGCCTCGCTTTGTTTTCCGAGTGCTCTACCACAGCTGCCGGGAGCTTTGATAATAAATAATATATCTATCAGAATAGTATGGGAGATATCAAGGTACTGATACCTCATTGAGATCATTAAGTCATTTTTGGGAGTTACTTGTATTTTATCCTATTCTTAAATACACCAGTACTTATAGTACTTGTACCACTTTTGTTATCATAAATTGAGAAACTCTGTACTCATGTAATAATTTGCACAAGTTAACATTATTGCAAGTCACTTTTGGTGCATTTTTAACTTGGCCACTTACATCTCAATTTCTTTTTCATCTTTATAATATAGGCTCAATTCAAATTTTACTATCAGATACATAATCGAGTTATATTATGTCCTATGAGTCCGATATTATTAGCTGATTATTTAACTCCGACATCATTCACAGTTCTCAGGATTTTTGATTTTAGCTTAGTATTTTTAGAGATATGGATTTACCTTTTTTATCTTAATCAATTTAAACACTATTTGAACTTACCAAATTAAATATATCACTGATATTAACTTTAAACCAATATTGCAAATCTCATGATGTGGTAACAAAGACATGATTTTTCAATAATATAGTGTATTCAGTGATATATATTATTTTAATATAAGAGTTACTACTTGCTAATTTAGATAGATGTGCATTTATGTTAACAATACATCATCTGTTAGCATTCAAAAAATATAGAAATATATCAATCAGATAGAAATGTACGACAACCTTACCAGTAAGAAAATAGAGACAGAATAAACAACCTATAACAGTTGGTGACGAGCTGAGTTTCGCTCAAGTAACCCTAAAGAGCATTATTGCTTATATAGAATTATATAATATATATGTACCTTATTTATTTAGATGTTTTAAGTTATTGATAATGTTTACATAATATATTTTTTTTTAATATATTTCTAATATTATATATCATAAAAGTAGAAATTATTGGAGTATCTTTATACCATATTTGTCTCCAATATTTCCATATCCATCTTCCCCTAAAGTATATAAAAGATTATTTTATTTTATTACTGGGGACAAGGTCTCGGATTTAATCCCTCCTCCATCTGTTTTCGATATTCGATTATTGTAATTTATCTAATATTTTAAATTAATAAATTTTTTAAATATTTTTAATTCTGAAATATATAAAAAAGAATGTATAGCAGATGTGTTAAAATATAGAAAATTTTATTCATACTCATTTTTCATGTTAATTTTTATATTTTCTTTATACACATCATCTTCTTAAACTGTACCATTATTTTTAGTTTAATAGCTCACATTAAATATATTCTAAAAAGAAATACTATATGTTTTCTAAGTATATTTGCTCTCTCAGAGACCTATGCAAGAATCGCTAAAACACTATTCAAAAAGTTTTAGCTATGGTCGACTCGTAAAATATTGTTAATAGTACTTTACTGTTGATGTAGCTATTGATGTTATTTTTAGATCAAAGAATCCATTAATGAAACATTCCTAATATTCTGTGAATTTTTATACGTTTACAGTTGAATCGCTTTTTGTGTGATATAAAGGGTGATTTTTAGCTCACATATTTATATTAGGTTTTGATACAACTAAATCGGATCAACTTTCTCAATCTCTTCTTTAATGGTGAGGCTATACTCCAGGGCGGCCTTCTATTTACACACAGCGCTCTTAGTGAAGGTAAGCTAAATTACAGATTAACAGCTTCGGGTATTTTATGCTTATATGATTCCATAAGTGATATCTCTAATGATAAATAAGAAATAAAAATGTTATTTTTATTTTTCTTATCGGCATTCTCTTATTAATTTATTTGTGATATTTATATTTTGTTTTATGGTGAGAGAAATGGTGTGTGTGTTTTGTGGGGTGTGTTCTCAATGTTAGAGCATCGGAAATTTCTTGGGATGTGGCGAGAGTAGATTCTTATTCCATATATCTGATCTCGTGTTCGCCTTTTATAAATTACTATTAGTTTTCAACCTGATATAGTAAATATAATGTGAGGGGCATTGAAGGCAGGGGATTTTGTATAAGCAAGGGGGGTTTTTATTTTATTATTTGATTTTTGGAGTTATTTAGGACTTTTTTTGAATTAGTGAGATATTATATATTGACGTACTAGTTTGTTAATGTGCTGAGTATGGAGTTGAAGGTATATTATATATTGATGTGTGTTTAGGATGTTGGGTATTAGGGGATGTATGTTATTTTTTGGTAGTATAGGTTATTTAGGTACGGGTTTGTTTATGGTAATTAATTTTCCTTTCAGCTTCATTGCGCACCCTTTTATATGAATTATATAGTAATGACCGTGAATGTATTTTCAAGTTTATTTGTTTAAAGTATGTTTTATGAGATTAGTTTCTTGCTTTTTATATAAGTCGGTATAGGAAACAAATTTTATTAAAGCAAGTAAAATATATAGGGTGTGTAGAGGCAGGCTATTTATTATTTTTGTGTTACATGTGTGGGCGGAATACCAGGGGAAAGGAAACCAAATGTGGAGGTTGAGGTGGAGGTTTTCTCATGTATATAACTGTGAATTAATGAGGGTTTTGTGTTATAATCGGTTATTATGAGTGTGTCTAGGAAAGGTATAGTGTTATTTGTAATAGTACATTGTTTATAGCTAGTATAATATATTATTGTTTATATGTTCATGTATGTTTATAGTGTTTATGAATATCTTATAAGAATGTTTTTTGTGGGGTTGGTTACATTTGGATACTTCTATAGCTATGCGATAAAATATTCGTCTACATATCTGAACCAAATACAACCAGAAAGAAAGAAGGTGGTGGGAAAGGATGTAATAGTGTTCAAAGAGAAAGAGTTACATGTATATATATATGTTTACTATATATATATTGGGAGAGAGGGAGGATCCCATGCTCAGTCCATCCCAGTGTTTTGTTTGTAGTAATGTTGATCATATTGAAAAAAAGTTTATGTGTAGTGTGAGTAAAATTAAGTTGTTTTATGATCGAAAAAGGGTGTGCTAGAGCTATGTTATTGTCGTATATCATGATATATTTATAGATAAAAGTTCAAGGAGGTTAGAGTGAACCGGGACCTGAAGTGAATAGAGACGAACATCATAGCTTACTAGGTAGTGTGTGAGAAGTTATTTTGTAATTAAGAGGAGAGGAAATTTATATGTGATGAGTCTTCTAGTATGTTATTTTTAAGTGTGTATAGAAATTAGTACTATTATAAGTAAGGGTTTAAGTTTGTTTGGGATATAGCCATTGTGATAAGTTTTGTAATGTGGTTGCTTATTGGTATTATATATATGATAAATGATGTGGGCGTATAGGTATGTTTTGTTTTGTTGTGTTTTTAGGTACGATACTCCAATAAAACTGTGGGTCTGAGTGTCATTAGTTTAAGCTTTTAGTTGTGTAGTTATAAGTGTGGATAGTTTAGTGATATATGGTTTTATAAAAAGGGTATGAAATTGCAAACATGGATATAAATAAATATATAAATAAATGAGATAATATGTATATATATATATACCGTTTTTTACGTGACTAGGAAGAGGCAATGGCTGTTTAAAAACATTAATATACCTTGTGCGAATCTAAACGATATTTTAAACCTATTTTTAAAAGATAGATAGGAGATGTAATCTCTCTCTATATACATATAAAAGATAATTATTATATATATAAATATAATATATCATATACTATATATATAATATAATATACAAATATAATATATATATAAAAACCTATCATATACTCATAATACACATTATACAATATAAAATATAATATATAAATATATATATATATATTATATATATATATATATATATATAATACCTCACATAATACTATAGTAAATCATCTATTATATAGCTATAAGATCCTAGCTATATAAGTCATTAAAAATACCGAATTTCTACTCACTCACCCTATATATTAACCTATTATATATATATGCCCTTATAACTACTATTAATATATAAGTATATATATACTCTTATTATAATATCCTTCCACAATATCATCTATAGATGTATATCTGTTAATTCTATTATTTCCTATAATTTTCAAAATCATATTCACTATTACTACCATATATATATATTTTTATGATTTACTTATATATATATAATATAGTATACACGGCTCTGATATTGGAATCGAGATTTTTATTATCTTATTGTTTTATTGCTATTTTTATCTTTTAATTACGTCATGTATATCCGGTCTTCCTCATCAGTAGCGACACTACAACTGGTTATATGAACATGTTAGAATAAGGCTTGTGTGAAAAGTATTTTGTTGTGTAGCACTAGATTATTTTTAGCTACTTTAGTTTATATAGTCTTTCTATTAGCAGAAAAACTATCTAACCCACTAGAAACGCTTCAGTTTTATGCTCACTCTCGCGCACTGTAGCTCCTATTTTATGCCACTGTTTTTACGGATCCCAGTGTCTCTTAGTTTCAGGATTCGTGTGACCCTCTTAGTTTGGTACTTTAATGGCTGACAGCATATTATATTACTTATCCTCAATTTTCCCTCTCATTGATAATATATCTACTTCCTATTTTTGTGCCAGTTGCAGAATAATTTGTATTGTGTACTGCCGGTACTATTCCCATTTAAAATGTACTAGAGCGGAGATTACAAAATCATGAATATTAGTCATCATAATATGAATAATATTTAATGAAAATTATTATGGCATTTAAGCAAAATTAAAGAGATTCGCCCTCAATGCAATTGGTTTCTCTTTGGCACTCATCATTCATGAATATTGTTATAAAACTGATACTCATAACTTTTTGTTATAACATAAATAACACTGTTACGATGCTCGATTATCTTTATTATTAGAAAAAAATCAAATTTGAGGTGTTCCGTTTCTGGAGTGTCTTTTTAAAATGAGCAAAAGATTGTTTATAATAACAAACTATCAAACCCACTTTTTTATATTAATTAACATACTAAAGCTCTAACTCATATGGATAAAGCAGGTTAATGAAATTTGTCTGCATCAGTAATCAGCCAAAGAATTTATAACTGCAGACAAGACCTCTAATTGTTAGGATTGAAGCGTTCCCTCAAGAAAACAGCACATAAACTTAATCAATAAATACACTTTCTCACATCATTACGCTAATACTACACTCCCTGCCACTCTTCATATACCAATAAGCATCACTCAACATACAACTCTCATCAATAGTGGCTCTCTTTCCATACACAACTTATAAACCTTAAACTTAAAGACGCTTATATACTAAATTACTACTATTACTATACACATTATAACTTTAAGAAAGGATAATAAAACTCATGAAGACTTATCCATATTTCATCAATAATAATACATCGGGCCTTGCCATAATCATCAAATCAAATCCAACAACACAGAAAATATATAATATTATACTCTCATATTTATTGATAGTCTTAAATATAGATGATCGTCTTTCTTTATTCACTTTCTAGTCCCTGGTCTTCCTTCTCTCATCTTATATCTCATACTTGAAACTTTTATCTTAAATATACTACACTACACTACTAGTGAATTAAAGTAACCATATGTATCATTATGCCACGAGCTCCTTTACTTTCGATTACATAAAACTACTTATTTTACTCACATCCACTACAACATAATCTTTTTTATTTCAACATAATTCATAACAACATGTAATCAAAAACTAAATACACGGACTGGCATGGGTACGAGCCATACCGTATCTCATTCACCCATTTAGTACAGTATATAATATAATATTAACTTTACTGCTGAATTGCGATAATTTGTATATCACTTTTTAATTAATTCATAAATAAACCTTCATTTACTTCTTTCTTATACTTCATAGGTGGCATTTTAGTTTATGCACGATCATCAAAAATAGATTGATATTATTTTATTTCTCGAATCATAGTCATATAAGTAAAAACCACAAACTTTAATATGTTAAATCCTACTTCACCACAAATACACTAGCTACGTATAAAGATTTCACTTATAAATAAGAAAATATATTATACCAGACAACTATAATTATATACACTATATATATATCTATAGGAATTAATTCACACACATATTATAGAACACTATATAACATTATCGACTACATTTTCTTAGACAACACACATCAAATACATAACTCTGAGTCTATAATAGAGACAAATTAGGATAACTCATCTCACCCTTACTCGCCCCTAATAGCTCAGCTAACATTAATGAATAAACCCCCATTCGCACCTCCGAGACCGCCTCTCAAACTTTTGAGCAAATACACACCTTAGGTTACAATACTCTCTCTCGACCAACACTTTACACTATACCTGTATACTACGAGAGATAAATATATGTACATTTGGTTTCAAATATTAGCTGCTCTCGCACTAATCTCTTTCTAGAGATCTAGCATATGTACTACAGATTGCTTGTACATCTATAAACCACTAATGTATAATACCCTGATCCTATATAAAACAATGTCCAAATAATATACACTATACTCCATCAAATCTATCAAGATTACTTTACGTCTAAAAACTTACAAATAATCACTCTCTTTAATTCAGATGAATTTACACACAGTATTACAAAAAAAGCGATAAAGGAAAATATTTAGCCAAACATATATTATTATATATAATATATATATATATTATATATATAATATAATAAATAATATAATATATATATAATATATATATATATAATATAATATATTATATATATTATATATATAACTCACCCCTGACCAAACGAAGAATAAAAAATAGAACATTACAATCCCCATTAACCCAACATCAACACTAACTCACACAATATAAATAACTACTCATCCCTCAGCATAATACACTAGTACTATATAAGTCCATAATATACTCTCTAACATCTCAAATAAAAAGTCTCTAAAACCTCCTAATCACACCATAATTAAAAAATAAACCCACCTCACTCACATTCTTGCTTATAACAATCTCCACCCCCTCGTGTTCAATACCACTCTAATGCAAATTATAGTCAGAATTTAAGCTCTTATACTCACGCCGTCGTTAAATTCCTTTAATAGTAAATCTTTTGCTATAATTTAGGCGAATAAACTATCTCAAAAAATTACTCAATTTATGTATTTAATTATGCCTCCTCTCATACACTACTCATAAAGATAAGTTCAGCTATTAATCTTACATAACCCACAAAACAACATATACACGACAAAGTTGCACTACAAATTATAAGGTACTAAATAAAGTTATTAAAAATAATCAGATTAATATCTAATTATAGTCAAGATAATACATAATCCAAATATACACAGTTAAAAAACTTACCGGATTTTTGGGTTAAATAAGAAGCATGATGCTGCCTTCTGTTATATATACAACTTCCGCAACTTTAATGAAGCCGCCTGGGATTTGCAGTAAAATTGATCCTATAGACAAAACCGTAAATAAATGATTATTGAAATCACCCATTTTGTTTACAGAAAATCCCTTCTACATAAACAGAGATATAACCAACAATCAAATTTCAGAGAGAGGTACTATTTAATTAATACTCATCTAGTCGATTCACACGAAGCCAGTCCATCCTAAGCATTTTGAAATAGGTCTGGTTTCAGACGAAAGGCTACTGCTAGGACTTGTTTTTTTTAATTAATAATTCACATAGTATTTTAAATATAATTGTTTATTATATAAGTGATTGTCTCGCGAAGTTTTAAATTATTAAAACTAGTTAAATTGCATATATTACATAATACCATCTGCAACTTAGGGTTTTTTTTACACCTTACACTTATTTGAATAAATTATTATTAGCTAAAGCATGCAGCTAAGAGAAGCTCTATATATATTTACACTCAAATATAAATTTATAGAATAATTTAAAATATAAAGTATACAAACTATGTAAATATCGAACTCAAAGCTTTCGTAGCGAGGTTAAAAATTGACTATATAGATTTTTATGTTTAATATTGTTTTTTGTTTTTTAGAGTAAATTTACTGGTAACGTTTTATATTATACTCACTAATTCTTTATAATATATATCAATATTGTATATAATAATAATATAGATAATATATATATTTAGTTATATTATTATTTCGTTAGTTGTATAAACTAGTATTGCGTAAAGTATTTTGATGATAACAGTATCGAGTTTTAAATATAGTGTATTTTTTTTTAATGTAAGGGGGTGCTCGGCACGACTGGGGGATCAGAGGGTAGGTTTTTCTCTCTCGCTATATCACACACTCTAGTTGAAGGGGAGGGAAGGTGGAATAGTCCTACCTGTCGTTCCCCGGCAAGGCGCGAGAAATCCGATATCTCTTTTTCCATGCGGTGCAGATACATCAATATTGATGCTGTGTTTATCTCTTTCTTCAGTGTATTATATTGTTATTCACTCATTTTGATAAGCTAATCAATATTAATGTAATCAATAATGTATGAAACTTCGTGACAAAAAAAATATAAATTAAAATAAAAAAAGAATAATTACAATATTATATTATTAATATACTAAATAAAAACTATTTTTTAATATATTATTCAAACACACGGCTTATATTCAAAGTAAATCGTTCTTGTGCCAGAACTCTTAGCACCGAAGAGGAAGCTTCAGCAACCGCTCGTTGGTGATATCTCTTATGAAGATAAAAAAAAATTCTTACCCAAAAACAAGAGGAAACATTAGATAACCGTTAAATTCATTGTTAGTATCACATACCAGCAATATATTAAAAAAGAAAGCCAAAAAAAAAGTTTTAAAGAGCACTGAGAACGTAGCTCCACTGGGGTAAATGATTAGGTCAAAATTTAGATATGGATCATCCGTCGATCAAAGTATTAAAGAAAGGCTTAGTTGTTTATGAAGTTTATATACGAGAGTGCATCGTCGATCCACCATATAGGAATATGGTTGTGGTTTAATTGTCTCCTACGTTCAGGAGGTTATTGTGATTATTGGTTTTCTGGTTCATGTATATACCCCAAATCTATTATATAGAATTTAAAAATAAAATCGGATTTCGATTATAGCGATCATATAGCATAAACGTAGATTCTTGATACTCACTCTGAATGTTGTTATATTTTGCGAAGTTTAAAAAAAAACAAAATAATAAAAAAAAAAAATTTAGGGAAAAATTATAAAATCTGGACGGGCGAATAAAACAGAAAGGTCTTGAACTTTCCATTTCACGTGGTAGCCTATCATGAAAGGGTACTTTCTTTTCTTAAATTCTCATTCATATATATGAAACTTTTTTTGTTCGGCTTAATGTTGTGGCTTGATTTGTAGTGTTTCCATTATGATTATATAAACTTATATATATTTATAATTTATCTGATATCTTTATCTCACGGCTCATAATCTACATATTAGATATTCTAGCACATTCATTGTAGTTTCTTAAGGAACTTTGAATTTTTATGTTCAACTGAAGTCAAAGAGTGACAGCACCATAACAAGAGTACGTTGCTTGGTACCATAAGGAGGTATAAAGAACGGTAGATAGAGGCCATAGTATTTTTTAAGTTTACATAATTATAGTAAAATATAATTATGCTTAAGTAATGGTTCAAAATGTATATCTTGAGAAGTATATCCTATATACTAAAATATTGGCTGTTTATTCAGGTTAGCGTTTCCAGATAACTAATATGTATTGAAACTTTCTCATTCGAAACTAAGATCTGATATTACCTAGGTATTTTTTATTGAAGTGAGTTTGTCAAGCTTGTGTTATAACTAAAGATTTAGAATGATTAATGACACCTTAATTTAATTTGGATAAATATACCCATATAAACCCACAAGTTGCTAATCTCTCTATATTAATGTGTCACTTTAAATTAGGATTACCTAGACCCTATGAATGAGCAGTTTAGTAAGTCATATTTTGTGGTCATAGATATTTGGAAACTTATGTTCCACATAATATGGATCAATATATACAATATTAAATTCCCATGTTCGTACATATTGGTATTAATGAGCCTCCCAAGGTTTTGTTTTTTTGGAGAAAGTGACATTGTTTGTGGTGATAAATATTTTGATTATTTTAGTAGGGTTATCGCCGCATCGTTATAGTTTAGTACAGTGGCCACTTGTAGTAATTATAAGTAATGCACTTTCAGTCTAGCTCTCACAATAGTTTCTATATATCATTGTACAGATTACTTTTATATGAGTCTATTAGGCTGAAATTATGGTTTTCATAAAGTGTTGTGTTCAATATTTTTGTTCTAATAGGATATCTCTGCCATGTATAAGACACTCAGAGAACTGAGAATTTAAATTCTTAAATTAAACGCTTTCGATATCTTAACAAACAATATTAAAAGTTATAAAATTATATTCACGGTAAGATGCTTATAATTTTTAACCAGTTCATGGTGATGTAAGTATTGGTTACTAATTTTGAAAATGTGCTATACTTGAATGATAATAGTAGTGTCCTATGATTACCAATGCATACTAAATAGTTGGTTTATTCTAAGGAGTACACGGCGTGCATTTTGATCTTTTAGAATGTCCATAATTTATTTTTAATATATAATTTCAAAATTGATAATCGTCTCAGCTTTGAAAGAAAAACAACTAGGTACCCATAAAACTAATTGATTATTATATTTCAGTGCCTAATTCTTTTATAAAATTGGGGGGGTGCCAGAATAAAAATCAACTATTTGTTACGGAAGGTCATAGACTAACTTTGATAGTGTCTATACATTTATTTGTTAAGATTTATGCGCTGTGATGTCTTTTATTTTGAGTATGTCGCATACTGATACTGTGTTAATTTTGAGATGCCATATACATCAATACGCGTATGAGCTATTCTGAAATTGTTCTGTTTTGATTTGTTCAAATTTATGTATGCTCATATCGTTGCGATTGCGGCTTACAGTTTGGTTAGACAATTCGTTTTCTCTTGCGCCAAAATTTCGTAATGCTGTATATGGTGGTCGTTTTTTTTGCGCTCGACGGACACGGTGTAGTTGGTCATAAGCATTTTACTTTATTTTATACTAATTGGGACAACTATACTATTGATGTATTGCCGTATTGGAGATAGACCTTAACATTATCAGGTAAAATACGGGTGTGCACTAACAGTGTAAAGTGTCATATCCTTTATACCCCATAATCGGCGATTACTAAATTGTATAACAAGTACATGTGTCTTAGAGTTGATCTTTATCGCGAATGTTACATGCAAGTTGGAAGGTATGCTTCGTAAAACTTAGGCATTCCTAGAAAGTACGCAGTGTGCCAATCTTTAACCGGGGCCAAAATACTATTTTCATTTGAGTTCGCCCATTAAACTGTAAGATGATTATTAGTTGACTGATGCACAGTGGTCCACCGCTAAGTAGGGCTGTAACAATCGAGGTGCCTCTCGACAGACGCCAGATTATAATTATTATCGCGGTAAGTTTACCATTTTCTAAATGAGGTCTGTCTATGTATTCAAAATTATACACTGATAGACTTTATTTTAAAAATTACCCTGGGTGATCTCGTAGAATCACATCTTAAATCATGCACGAACGTGCTCATGTTTTCTCCCCGAAAATCCTAAACTACGTCTGATGAGTTGCTAAGATAAGATCACATTATCTATTAGTAACGGTCAGTCGTTGGAAAAGGAGGAGTGTCCTACTTTCTACATTTTAAAACAATGCCACACTTGGGATTTCCACAACAATAGTTCGTTGTCGGTTTCTCAAACGTACCACGAAACGGTTATCTCATTAGTAGACAAATGACTTTAAATATATTTAAAACATTTTCCTATTATTGCGCTAGTGTGCGTTGGACGTCAAGCATACCACAGATCTCGCAGATTGGATAAATTAGAAAGAGCATACTCGACGCTGCCAAAAGAGCTTTACTATAATTTTGTCGCTATGTTAATTACTAAATCGTAGAATGTTGGGGGTGATTTCATATTACTCCACGTCTACTAGTTTTTCGGCACGAGCCATCTCTTTAGATCTGCTGCTATATAGAGATCGTGTCAGTCGGACGCGGTTTATTGAATGAGCCGCCACTAGGTTACTACAAAACTTTTATTTTCTGCAGTGTCACTCTAGTGATAGGGATGCTATTCATATTTTATCGGCAACTCGTTCCTATCTGTGAGTGTCGCTATTAAAATCACTTAAAAAGAGGTATGATTTAAATGATAATTCCTACAACTTCACGCATTGACGAGGATACTATTGATAGATATTTGGAGTCTCATACCTTATATTCTCACTCAGAGTTTATAACAGATAAATTATTGACGTTCAATTAATATTCCTGGCAACCATTACCTCTCTCATCTCGCAAAGCTGATACTGTATAGTGTTCTCTTTTCAAGAGTGACTAATTCACCAATAGTATCAGGTTTTTTATGGTGATTTATGTATAAATAAATACGCATTAGCGTTAGCATTAATGAAGATTGTTTGAATGGAATACTTTCAACGTCTAGTCGGTCTCTCAAAGAGGTGATCAGAATTAAGTAGGCAGTTGGTGATATCAACATCTAATGAAGGAATGAAAAATATAATGTTTTTGCAGAGAGGTCGTAGATCACTGAGAGATAGACAGAAAGTATATATTGAGAATCTGGTATAGTATTTGATCTAGTAATTGATCGTGAGGTTGATAATATATTTGGGAAGTGTCTGTGACATATATTTAGTCAGATTTCATAGAGAGAGGAGTAGGCACAAAGTAGCCTCTTGTAGATTTAGGCTACTGGTTCATTTATCTTAATATTATATAGACGCGCGCACTTAGGTTGTGGTGAAAGTGATATGTGCAGTTGCTAGTGTGATATCATCATATCTCCGCTTTGTAATATTGTGTTAGTGTAAGAGTAAGAAGCAATTGCTCTTAGGCCTGCTAGGCGGAGTATATGATAGCCTGTTAATAGCACTCGAGTGTGGAGTCATCGTGCTCTTGGTCCGAAACGTTTGATACGTATGTGTGAACATCGCTGAGAGCCCACACAGCATTCTTTATTTGAAACATTTGTACGGTTTTCACACGAACTATACGTGTCTTTGACGTCAATTTGTGATATAGTAAATAGGTAGACTGCGATTCTGTATGTTGTATTTCTAACTTCCAATCTATGCATACAATTTGCACCACGAGAATCTGAAGTGTGGTGGTGAGGATGACGGGGAGCGAGGAGTTAAGTTAGTTATGAGAGGATTTTGCATCATTTGTCAATAGGTTCTTGTTGGATAGCCTGAAAAAATATATACGGTACTCGCGCTTTATTGGCTGCGTTGGTTGATAGGATGAGGCACTAAAAAACAGTCCTCTGTAAAACGACATGTAACTGCGTGCCTTCATATAACTGCGCTAAGTGTTGATTTGAGTTTTTTATTTAATTCTTCGCATGTTCTTAATTGTGTGTTAGAGAGCTCAAAGACCTCAATATGGCAAACCACAATTATTCGCAATAAAACAAAACTTTATTTCGCAATGAACAAGAACGATAGTGAAGCGGGTGTAAGAAAAAATGGAGTCGGGAAAGGTGTATGGTTGTTTTTAATAATTATATGCAAAAGTAAGGCAGGAATGTGTTTACTCGTCTGCCTTATGGATCATCAGAAAAGCTGAGTGCTCCTATCCTTGAAGTTCTAGGTCTTGACGTGAGTGTCATTATTATTATAGACTTATTTATACGAATGTTCAAGAAGTAAATGTAAAGATGTTCATATGGTTTAGAAAATTATCGCATGGAGAATTGAAGGAGAACAAAAAGAGAGCTCGTGAAAGTGTTGATCACAGTACCCTATATTCATAGTTATTTCCATCTGCGTCAGTATGATTTGCAGACTTATAGTTCTCTTAATTTATTGTGTAGGGCGAAGCATATGAGAACGATGACACTATTTGTAGAGGATATGGTGTGTGAGTTTAAAGCAGAATAGAATTCCGTTAATGGAGTAGTTTGTTGTGTATATTAGATATAAAGTAGACAGGGCTGTATAAGATAAAACTGAGTATGAATTATTAGCAAGTAAAAGGATTGTTGAAGATTAATAGTAGATGATAGAGTAGAGCAGTCCTCCCTGTGGATTACTTATAGTTATGATGAATATTATTGAAGTATCGAGGCAGAGTAAAGACTGGAATCTGCATTTAAAATTTTTTTAAGACAAATATTGGTTATGGATGATAAAAAGGGTCGAATTGATTTGATAGCAACGTGGTGTAATCTGAGAGAAGTTATGAGAATATAGAATAGGTATGATGAAAGTGTAGAGCTGGTGCGCGAATATAAACAAAATACGGTAGGAATAATCGAGATAGTTATAAATTGTAGTAATACTTATAATTTCAATTATTTTGCAGCTAAAAGGTTGGGTCTTATATTCATAATGAATTGAGAGGTATTTAGTTTTGTAGGGATTTAACAATATGTTATAGGTTAATTTAATGTTATATATTACCGGTATTGTTCTATAAAGGGTGGAATCTTATTGATATGAGCTGCCGGGAACCCTAAGAATGTAATGTTTTCTTTATTTTTACGTTGTTAATATTTAGATATAAAATATAATAATGGATACTAATTGTTTTGTGGTAAAATTAATATTAGTAGTGTAATGCGTGTTTATTTTATTTTGATTAGATTGTGAGGGAAGATTAGGCTTTAGCATTATATATCAGACACGCATATATATGGGTACATACTTGGGTAAGGGACTATATTAAAATTTTGATAACTATGTTCATTGCTTGTGATCAGTCTGGTGTTCCGAAAATAGATAACAGGTGATATGTATTGTTGGTATGATGACCGAAGAAATTATATTTATAACTTTTCGAATATTTTTATAGTAAGTTCTACTTGGGCTCAGTTTATGACATATCGGAAGATATAGGGTCGCCACATCCTTTGTATAGCATTTTTCGTTATAAAATATCTTCACGGTTTTTCAAGCCTAGGAGAGAGGAGAAGGGGAACAAAAAGGACGAAATAGAAAAGAAAAGTGATTAGTTCGAGTTAGCCTCATGATTAAAATACCTTTGAGTTTACTTATGTTCTCACAAGCTATTGCTCTATTTTTATGATGTTCGGGAATATGGTATATTGAGATTGTTAGCTAAGGATAAGACGGGTTAATAGAGATATAAATTAAATATAACTTGCCAAATTATTTTCTAAGATTAAAGTGGGTTTTCATAGGCATATCTTCAAAACTTTTCAAGTTGAAGAGCTATACTACTCTTAAATACTATCTTGTTTTTGATCATTAAAAATAATAAGTCTGGATAATAATTATTTGAGTTATGATTATATCTAAGATATATAATTAATATATTTAATGACTTATAATAGGAATTTATATATATATGTATCATATATCATTGTAGTAGAAAAATAAGATAATATATAATTATAATTATAGTGATACAATTAATTATGGTATAAATATATTATAATAGTTAATATCATATTATATTAATTAAATATACTATTATATAAACTTACTCTGTCTTGAAGAGTAACTAAAGAATAATATTTATAAGTGGTTAAATTTTCTTGGGGGCAGGGATATATATAAGGTCTATATATATTTGTAATTTGTGAATATATATATATATAGGCGGGTTACAGAGCTATTCACATATACTTAATAAACCGTAACCCAGATACGTCTTGCCTGATATCAACTCCTATTTTATAGGACCATTTAGGATTTAAACAGTCATCAATGGTAAAAGTTTTACCTATTCTGTGAGACCCCGGTCCCCATTAATTCTACAACACGGAATAGGATGAAAACCGGGCGCTCTTCACAAAATCTCTGACCCACGAGATTTGCTCTAATTGAGGGGGTTACACCCCTGTTTTAAGTCATTGTTCGCTGTCCTCGACCCGTTGGCCATTCAAACGGATGGCCAAGAGGCACCTCCCTATCCCCAATACGGGTGTATTTTATGTAGGTCTGTCAACTTCTGGTTGGTCTATCTCTGGGGTTGTTCGGGTCCATGGTTTCTTCTCCCTGGTAGCGCAGCTCCACCTTGTAACCGGTCGCTATGAGTGGGTCGATATACGTGACTTCTGTGAGTGATAAACACTGGCTTCTTCGGAACCTGGCGCTTACTCGCTTTCCGAACCCGGTCTCTATAGAGGGAGAGCGGAGAGTGTGTCGGTCGGCATGTCAACTGGAGGGAAGGGTTATCTGTGTCAAGATGCTGAACCGACGATATTTATAAAGCAAGACATCTTGGAGCGAGAAACCTCACTTATAGGTGAAACTGTCAACCATCACTCTCCTATTGAAGGATGGTTCATTATACCATCGGTCTCATATGTACACATTTTTGCTAATTCTAAATATTCTTTATCTATTAACACTTTTATTTAAATTTTATTCTATGTTTATAGACCTATGGCAATCCTGGTTTTTATACTATAGTATATATTACACCTTTTCCATTTATTTAATTATAAAGTTTTTATTAGTAAGGCAAACAGTTCCGGATCAAATATTGGGCCTAGGAATTAGGAAAATTAAAGTTGCCGTTTCATTTTGCTCAAATTTGCATAAATTAGGATGTAATAAAGGAATTTCCCTAATTTGTAAGCAATAGAAACATTTCAAACGTAAAGATTAGTGGAAATGCTTGAATAGCAGTGTATAGGAGATGTTGTTCATCTACGTTATTAGAAATTGAATTTGATGAATTTTCAACGATAACCATTTCAGTTTCATTACTCCAAACTGTATTAGCAAAAGCATTTACAAAATTATTTATTTTTATTTTTTTTAAAGAAACTCTATAACATATATATAGAAAAGGTATTTGTAAAACATTCTTTTTATGCAGAAATTCGTGCTAAAACTTGGATTAGATTTTTATCGAAGCGTTAGCACATGCAAATGGAAAACGGCTCAACTTGATGTTCGATATGCGAGAAGTAGGTACAATGGATGGAACCAACCTGATATTGTTATATAGGATCATTCAGTATACTAGGAAAGGAGGTATTTTTATTAAATGTATTACAATTAGTAATCGGTAGGTATAATGCACACTGAATAAATAATAAACGAGGTATTAGCATCTTTTAGGATATCCGTATACGAAACCTCACATAGCAGATTGGAAAAATCTACCATCGGAAGATTGTGTTGAAGAAGAATTATTGGAATAGTAAAAAAGTAAGTAAAGTCTGACATTTTTTACTAACAAGTAGGACCACCAATAATATACCGGAAAGGATCAAGCGGTGAATACAAAGTGGTCTTGAGGAAATTATTCATCCTCCCCCACCAAAAAAAAAAAAAAAGAATATTGTCATATAAAATGACCCAAATCAAGGCATTTCATCAGAAAGATAACATAATTTTATGCAACAAATTCCCCAACATGAAATCTTGAGTGATCCAAATCAGTTAAAAATTCTTGCTCATCTTCAAACCAAATTATGCTTAAGAGATGTATTACCAAACTTCTATTAAAGTAAATTAGAGATCAAGCAGTATTCGAAGTGTTATTTAGGCCGATCAGAATACTCCTTTACTACAGATATATATGGACAGTAAATATTTCAAACGAGTCATTTATTTCTTTAAAAAATGGACTAGTGTTATTTAGTCTCATACATTTGCAATAATATATAATCAACATAATCATCTACACATACACTATATTTGAAGTATTATCAGAAGTCTTTATTCAAAAAATACTAGAGTAAAGGCAGTAATAAGAAAAATATTCACATTAAGAACTATTAGAAATAGAGATATGATAAGAGCACATGGGTCTACTCTAGAATTTGTCTCAGTCAAGCTAATAGAACCAATCACCAAAACCATTGCTAATGATAATCGACCTGATGGAGTATTGGGTGAGCTCGGACGTTTTGATTGAACCAAGAAAAGATTTGTTGTGCGGTAGAACAACCACGGAGCTATGGGGATCTATCTAAAGCACACAGACGCCAATCTCAGTAGCTGAGACGCAAGTAGTAGAGAAAGAAATAAGAAACATAAACCAATATAGATGCCTAGATAACAACAATCGGCAATTGTCATTTACACTAGAAGGTCAAAGGAGTTAAGTTTAAACTGACACAACAGCTTGTTAGGCCAGTACTAGAATACTGTGCACGAGCCCGGCTCCTCCTTCAAGCAAAGACATTAGAATATTAGAAATAAAAAGACAGTAAGAAGCATCATGGGGACCTATTCCAGAGACTAGGGTTACCAGTTCTTTATTGCCCATTAGACACTAATTCAACACAAACGATGTTCTATAGCACAATCCAAATGACTGCTATAGGGCTTTATGTTAATAACTTACATATTATCACAAAGTCCATAAGCATGCTCTATGTCAAGTAATCGAGCATGTTGTATGAATGCCTATAGTCAAGGCATCTCCTTATAGTTTTTGTTCAATAAGCTGGGCTTTAGTAGGAGATTCCATAGTAAAAATATTCAAATTATTCCTTCCAGAGACTACAAATTTTTTCAACAGAAAGTAGATTAGTAATTCCGAGTTGGCGATCTGTGGCCGAAACCGAAAATAATTTAAATTCCGGCGAAACTAGATGATTCCGTGCACCTTCTAGTTTACATTCCCCACATAACACTAAAATACGATCTTCTCGTACTGATGAGGGGGAGGGGCGATATAATATTTTTGCTTGCAATGCACTGATATCTGGAACCCTTGGCATTTTTTTCCTGCCACCACATGATAAGGATTCTCTCTGTAGGCAGCATCTCCAGTGTTTTCCGTTAGAGCCTCATCTCCCTTTTACACAGATTGAATTTGAATTATTTTGGGCTCTGATGGACTGGTCTCTTCAAGTTTTTTCGATGAGGTTTTTCGCTTAGTCTCTGTGATTCCTTTTGATGGTGCAATGAGACTGTCAATGGAATTATTAAAGTACTAAATAATTGAAGTAGAAAAGAGCACATACCTATCTTCAGTAGGTTTTATTTGCTGAAAAGCCACCATCGTCCCTATCAGTGCTGTTGCCAGGTTGATAAGGGCTGCTTCCACTTCTGTGAATCTTTTTTTTTTTTGGTACGCGAGCAAGCTCCTCGGTTATGCTATTTTAAATGCATTTTAGAAGTGGTTCACCGTCGGAGATGCCATTCTTATTGGGTTTCAGGTTGCTTAAGGAATTCCATATTAGAACCTTTTATATATCGAAACTAGATTTATTATTGAATCTAAAAGTTTCTCATAATTCTTCACCCAAAAAGTAAGAAGTATCGACCATATTAACCAATAACGATACCAGAAAAAATGGCCAATACCTGTCGATACCCGCATACGAACCAATACTAGGTACATCCTAGTTGAGACAAAGACGATTCTATTTTCAAATGTATCCAACGGGTATCTACTATATTGTCAGAATATGTTGAGCTGATGTTTTTTGTAAGTTTGCCTTAGATGCAGAACTTTTTACCATCCCATCAATGCCTTCACATGTATTTTTTCCATGACTAGTTGCAAAAAAAGAAATTCATTCTTCTACTATGCCATAAAAGCCTACTTCATCCTGACATAGGTTAAAAAAAATTGTATTCATTTTTATATTGGGCTCCCAATCCATCCATAAAGCAGTAAATTTTTTTAATAAATGGGAACATTTATTTCATTTATACCATCTATGATTTTTGAAATGTATAAACTAGTGAACCTATTGAGTCTCTTTCTTATATAGTTCTTAAATTTCTTTAAAGTTTCCAAGCAATAGGTTTGTTGCACATGTTTTTCTTTCCAACTTTATCCTTTATATTGAGGAGGTCAGATTGTCCAGACATATTGTGCTAACCTCATCAAACTGATAAAAGCTCTCTACTTCTGTTATTATATAGTTAGGAATTTATTATTACTTATTTTAAGTATTTCTGGAAAAATCCCATATAAACTTAATATCTGGATTTCTTCCCCATATAACGTGTAGTATTGAAGTATTGCATCGTTTCATGAAATTCTTTTTTAAGCCATTTTATAAGTTTTTCAGATCTGAAAATAATTAAAATTGTAAAATACCAGCTAAAAAATGAGTAAGGTAAGATAAGAATGAAGGTACAGTAAATTATGAATTTTTTAAGTATAAAATCAATGGGAATATTAAATGTAATCATATTTACTTACAAGTTTTCATTGGAGAAACATTCATAATTCCCAAGTGAATTGTAAATACTACCAGTCTATACATTGAATTGGTGTATTAGTTAGCCAATCTATCTCTGTTAAATTATTAAGATCAAACGATGTTAAATGAGGAAGATTTCATCTTTATGTTATAGTTTTTAACATGATGGCATATTAAAACTCAGATTGTAGGTTTAAATAGGATGTACCGATAGTATCGGTATCGGCAGTATCAGTCTTTTTTTCTGGTATCAGTATCGGTATTGGTTAATATGGCCGATACTTCTTACTTTTTGGGTGAAGAATTACATAGAGAAACTTTTAGATTTGATAATAATATCTAGTTTTCGATAATATAAAGCGGTTCCTAATTAGGATTCCTAATAAGCTAGGCTGAAAACCCACAGAAATGGCATCTCGAACGTGAAACCACTCTAAAATGCATTTAAACTAGCATACCGAGAGCTTGCTCGCTTAACGCAAAACAAAAAAAGATTTACAGAAGTGGACAGCACCTATCAAACCTGGGCACAGCACTGATAGTGAGATGGTGCTTTTTCAGTCAAATAAACCTACTGAAGAAGAGGATTAGGATAATGTTAGACTTTGATACGTTCATGGCGAAATTGCATTGACATATCATTCACCTTCAAAGGAATACACCAGGAAACCTCCATCGTAAAAACTGAAAGAGACAGTCATCAAGGAGAAAAAAGATAATTCAAAATTGCAATCTGTGAAGAGGGAGATGAGGCTCTACGAAAACATGGATATGCTGCCTAAGAAGAGAATCCTTTCCAGTGGTGGCGGAAAAATGGGTCAAGAGTTTCCATTATTATCCAGTGCTTGCAAGCAAATTTTTATCAGCCCCTCCCTCATCAGTCGAGAGCGAGCGTATTTTTAGTGTAGGTGGGACTGTAAACTAGAGGTCTACCGAATTCTGGTCTGGCCGAATTAATTTTTTTTCCGGTTTTCGGTTCGTCTGAACCGGAATTACTAATCTACTTCTGTGAAAAATTTGGTGGAAGGGATTTATTTTACAAAACCCATAGCCCATCTTTTAACAAAAATAATAGTAGCCTTGTGTAGCATTCATACACATATTCATTTGCATGAGCATGCTTTAGACTTTGTGTATAATATGTAAGTTATTGACAAGACCTATGGTGCTTTGTTGATTTGCATGAACATGTTTGGTGACTGGTACAGTCTCGATAGGTCCATGTGGCTTCTTACTGTCTTTTTATTTCTAATATTCTAATGTCTTTGCTTGAAGGAGGAGCCGGGCTCGTGCACAGTATTCTAGTACTGGCCTAACATTATGCTGTTGTGCAGTTCACTTACCTTCCTTGCTCTTGTAAATGAATGACATTGCGACTAGTTATTGGTTTTGTTCTTTGCGTCCAGGCACTGATTGGCCGCTTGTGTTCACACAAATCTTTTTCTTGGTTCACAAACCCGTGCCAATCCTCATTCATTGTCGATTTTCATTAGCATGTTTGGTGATTGATTCTATTAGCTTGACTGGGACAGTCTCGATAAGCCTTTGTGGCTTCTTACTGTCTCTATTTCTAATGTTAATATTCTATTACATACCTACAGTATTTTTAAAATAAAGTTTACTCAAATACCTCAAAATATATGAAAATAATATATATATTGCAATGGAGTACACAGTCCATTTTTCCTAACTTGAACAAACGTGAAACTTTTATGGACACTCGTTAATTATTTGTTAGTAATTACCAAATAAACTTTAAGTATTTATGAAGTTACAATCATAATTGTTTTGTGAATATATGGGATTAAAGTAAAATTCAACCGAGTCAGCAGTATCTTCATTTATGTTTATCATATTTTATAAATTTTCACTTTAATTACATGTAAATTTTATTTATTTTGGAGAAATAAATTTATTTTAGTTTTTAAAATAAAAGTATGAGTGTTACGACTTACAACAATTTAGAAAAAAACATTTATATTAGTCCATTTTACGTCTAATTCTTTAATTTCAAAGTTTTTTTCATGATGTATTTGCAGGGCTCTTCCGATTTTGATTCAGAACTATGAAAGCACAAATATAAAATACAAAGCCATTCCAATATCTGCTGAGAGAGATTACCTTTTTTTTTTTTTTTTTTTTGAGTGGATGTACAGGGACCTCCACAGCGCACAAGAATGCGGTTACACCGCGTTAGTAAACTAACGACAGGGAAAATCCTTTAACGAACGAAACAAGAACAAGGCAGAGATGATTAAATCTTATACAAGAAGTTCAGCTCCAACAGGAAGGCAAAAACTCTATCACTACGAAAGTGAAATGATTCTGATAAGATGTGCTGAAGGCAATGCTGAAGAGGTATAGTTAGCAAGTCAGAAAAGAACTTGCTTCTAAGGGTCGAAATGGCCATACAATCCACAAAGAGATGAACGACTGTGAGAGGACAACTGGAGGAGCAAAATGGACAGGTTGGGGGAACCCCCTGCGACATAAGAAATCCATGGGTGAGATTGGTATGACCTAGACGCAATCGAGCCAGAACCACCTCCAGGAGGCGGTGACTCCTACTAGAGGAAGACCACCGGCTTATGACGGGTTTGACTCCACGGCATCCCTCGCCCAACATGATTGCCAGCCAGAGAGGGAACCCCGGCGTAAAGAGATTGAGAAATCAGTAGTAGGGAAATGGCCCAGTCGTACAGCAGGAGGAAGATATTGGGCAACCGACACCCCTTGTGTAGCCGCCCGCTTGGCCTCCCCATCGGCCCGTTTCGTCCCAGAAACGCCCACAACGTGGGCACGGGAACCCACAAACTCAATGTCGTGTTCCGGGCAGGCAACAAGCAGAGGGACTTCTGAATGGCAGACACCAAAGGGTTTCGGGTCGATGGGTCAAGCAACGCCTGGAGAACACTTCGAGAATCGGAAAAGATGGCATAGTTACCCCCCCCCCGGGTGAAGGTAATGAAAGGAAAATGGACATGGTTATCATTCTGCTAAAAAAAAAACAGACAAATACGGTGGAAAGATGTGGGATACAGTAATGTCCGGAAACACAGCTGAACTCTTATCCCTACTCTCCCTGTCTCTGTGGTAGGACCAATCGGTGTCAACGCTATCTAGTCGCTTTATGACCTGCCGTCCTGAAAGAAGGAATCTCTCAACTGCAACCTGTGTGCCTCCAACTAACTCAAAAACTGGATCCCATTGCAGAGAGCAGAGGCGGATAACCCACTTTGAATGGGGAGTGCATGACCGCTTGCTGAGGAAGGTCGAAGGGAACGAAAGATGGAAGTAACAACCCCAGCAAATAGCCAATATGAAAGGGTTGTGACGGACGCGCTCAATCTATAAGATTCAAGGCCGACGAGGCAGGAACTTGAAGACGGATGAACAGTGAGCACATGAACTTGCTCCGTGCCGCAGGGATACGGGGCATCACCGCCCGACCTCCTAACCTCCGGCTTGTCCTCGAGATGGAACGGAATCCCCCGTGACAATTCTTCAACCTTGATCGAATTTGTCAAGAAGATGGAGTAGGACTGGAAGTCTGCCCCATATATATACTGGCACAACATATTCTAGTTTAGCCTCACCAGCATGTTTAAAGGTGGAGTAATGGTTTCTATCCGCCCCCAAGTCCTTTGGAGGTGGGTGCCAAAGAGTCCAAGGAACGGGGGCACTTAGCTTTGAGGAGAGTAATATGAGGAAGATAAGTAAGGCGCTCATCGAGCAGCAGACCCAGGAACCTCACCATCGGCCCCGCACAGATAGGGGAGCCATAGAGGCGTAACATATGCGATTGCAGTCGACCCATACGACGAGGAATTTTTCGAAAAAGCATGGCTGTAGTTTTCGACGTGGAGAATGTAAAGCCACGCGCAGAACACCAGGAGGAAACCCTATCGATGGCGAGCTGAAGTTGACGCACCATACAAGGAAGTTTAGCTCCAAAGATCAAGATCAAGGGCAAGATCGTCAACATAGATGGAGCAGCGCACCAAGGTCGGGATGGAATCGACAACACCATTGAATCCTATTGCGAAAAGCAACACTCTCAGTACACTGCCCTGCGGCATCCTTTCGTCCAGGACAAAACGCCTCGACAGCGTGATACCACAACGGACCTGAACCAAATGATTCGACATCGATAACTGAAGGAAGAAGGGAAGTTGCCCCCTAACCCTAAGGCCCATGGAATGGAGGCTCCGAAAACCACCAACCTCCACGTGCTATCATACGCCTTTTCGAGGTCAAAGAAAATGGGCAAGGTCATTTTGTTTGAAGCAAATGACTCACGAACGTCGTGATCTAACCGAAGGAGAGTATCCTGGGTAGAGCGGTGGCGACGAAAACCAAATTTATAGTCGGAAATGAATGGAGTTGTTCCAACGTGAGAACAGGACGGGAAGCCACCAATCTCTCCATGAGCTTACATGTACTGCAGGTCAATGAAATAGGACGATGGTTAACAGAAGAATTCGGATACTTCCCAGGTTTGGGAATGGGGACAATATATGCAGTGGCCAGTAGACCAGACGGGAGGGAAGACCCCCTCCATCCATATTCTATTACAGTAGTCGAGAAGGAAGGCAGTGGCAGAAGGATAAGCATGCTGGAGCATCTGGAAGATGCCGTCAGGGCCAGCGCTTCCAATCCTCAAGTTTGAGGGCGTCCCGGAACTCTGCTCTGGTGATAACCTGTTGTATGAAGGTCTTCTCCAGGTGTGAGAACATAAAATCCGGAAACTCCATCCCGCAGCAGCCATAACGAAAAGGTCCAAGGAAACCGGGAGCCGCTGAAGCAGGACGCAAAATGATAACCTAACTCGTCCGCCACGAACCCGGGAGCAAGATGACATCAGAGGTTTGCAGGCCGTAAACAAGGATAATAGGCGGATCTGCATGGTTTCGTGAAATTTTTCGCACATTTTTATGGACCGATTGAACACAGGCGTAGAAGAATTTAACGGTGAAGCGTAGATGCGAAAACTTTTCCGTGTAGCGATTATGCTGAAGCTTTCAGCGATTAATTGCCGAAGCTTTTAGCGATTAAATTGTCGAGCTTTAAACAGAATCAAGTTAGTGTGGGAGCTGTTTATGCAGCACTATAAATCTCCTTGTAGTTTGAGTGGTCAACTCCTGGTTCCACCAGGGGGTTGTCGCTTTCCGGTCCGAACGAAACGGTTATATGGTGCTTGCCGCCCTGAAGGATGCTCCTGAAAGTAAGTGAAGGCATCGCGGCGACGAGAAAGGGCAGTTGCAGGAAAGAGAAAGTAAGTGGCCTATGAAAGAAGACAGTCGCTCTGTCCGTAGCGCCGGCAGAATAATGTGGTTGCTGCGGCAAGGCTGTACGGATGTATAATAGGAATGGGTAGTGGTCAATTAACCACGAGAGGAAAAAGACTTTTCCCACCAAACGATCTAAAGACAGATGGTACACAACGAGACATCAACACAGAAAAAAAGTGCTGTATCAAAACGTTCAAAGGTTGGAGGCCCGCTGTTAGACATCCAAAGAGAAATCCGCTTCAAAATACTCTAATAACCAATCGAGCATTGGGGGTTCGTAACGTCTTCCACAAGGATGGCGCGAGGTTAAAGTCACCGAGGACTAACATGGGCGGGGTGACTCGGTGAAAAATCGACGAGTCCTATCTTGGTAATATTTAATACAGGGCGCGAGATACCACTGAGCAAATCGTAAACGGTTGTCAAGATGGATACGCAGCCAGATACGGATTGCAGTGGAATGGAGGGGAATGGGAGTAAATGGGGACACCTCGTGAGCAGGATTCGCTGCCCCACCACTGTCTATACGATTCAAGAAAATAAGAGGTTCCCTGTACCTTGAATGTTGCAATTTTGCTTTCGGTCACGAAAGTTGTAATGTCCGAAAAACAAACCCAATGGCTTGATGAGCGACAAGTAATTCTTTAGTTCTGTGTAATTAGCAAAATATCCGCAGCAGTTCCATGAGAAACGTCCCATAAACGGGAAAACAATTCAATGGACGATACGTGACCAATATTCACGATGTTGAGAGAACATTACTTACAACCTTATCAGCTCTGAACTTAGGCTACGATTAAGTGGATGAGTATCGAAAAATTTTCTTTTATTTAAAAAAAACAAATCGACTAGACATGCAAGTTCTCGTCCAAACACGTATCCATACAACTGTAGGCTTAATATTATCATTTTCAAATTCTTTTAACATATAATATCTATTTTCTACTATTATATATTAATATTTATTTTCCTTTTATAATCACCAGCTAAAGGAACTTTGGGGTTTCAGAGTTCAACAAAAGTTAGTCATCTTCTTCTTCTTCTGCTTGTGATCGTCCCCTCGTGAATATCTCAGTTGATTTTTCCCCTATAACTTTCGTCTATGTTATCTTGGTATTCTTTTGACATTGCTTGTTGTCTGCCCTGGTTTATATGTTTCTTCTTCCTTTCTTTTTATTTGTCTTTAATATTTGTCTTTTATTCAATGTGTTTTTCTTCCCACCTTTGGCCTTGTTCTATCTAATGTTGCTTCACTATTCATTATAATCGATTCTTTTCAATTAAGCGAGTTGTTGTTGACTTTGAATATATTCTGCTGCGATAAAGCATGTATGTTTTAAGTTCTTTTCCAAGACGATTAAATTGCTACTTACTTTGAACATTTAATATATTTTTTTTTTTTAATTTTGCTCTTGGGAGGTATTTATCCTCATCCGGGGTTTAAAACCTTAAACTAACGGATGAGGATTTTCTTCACCCCGCACCTGGCCCCGAAGTGCGTAGATCGAACGCCAATATTTTCCGCGGAATCATATGGGATTCACCCCAATGCAAGGGACAAACTCGCCATCCACGCAATCACCGAATTCTCAATTCCGCTCACAACACCAATCACCCGAGCTGTTCGGATCTCACCGAAACGCCGACCCTCGAACTGGTCTCGTTTTAAACAGATCAACAGCGTAAGCGAATACGGTTTGACGTACGTGGATCGAACTTTCAGTACTCGGGGGAACTATGCAATGAGAAGCAGAGAGGATTTCGGGGGAGAGATGGCCAGCTGCGCGGAAGAGGAACATCCGATAAGCCCAGGGAAGGGTGAAAGCACCCGCTTCTGGAAAACGAAAGAGCCACCACAAACACTCAGTGCAGCCATGAACGGGGACTGTTGGTATCCTTCTCCAACTATTGTATTATTTGTCTCGAAACCTCGAGTGTAAGAATTTTTTATTGAAGAGGATGCAGTAGACTGTGTAAGTATTTCCCCAAATATTTCATTATCTGTTGAAAACCAACTTCAAAACACCATAAAAGTTATGAAGTATTTCACCCACCTGACTGCACACTTAATGGAGGGTCTGTTTTTTAAATATGTGGTTTCTTCGCTCTAGGACACTGAAAGGAAGTATATCCCGCCCAACAAGGTAAACATCTGCGTAAATATTTTGATGCGTAAGCATGTGTGTTTTTAAGCTTCCTTTCTGATTATACCCATAGCCGCACTCAGAACCTTTTGTAGGGGTTCGTCCAACGGCACTGACTTGCTGAGGTGGTTGTTGTTGTGTTGTATTGAGGTCAATCCTAAGTATCCCGTTAGTTTACATTTATTAGCTATTTTTGTTTATATGTGATAGGTTGTAAAAGGATCCTTAGGAGCCTCCTAGAGGTCTGCCCATTCTTATTGTTTGTTTTTGTTGTCGAGCAGTAACACCTTTGTTATGTGTTTTCCTTTGAGACCGACTTTGTCGGCAGTTCTTCTACTATACTTCTTAATGTAGTTCTCTTTGCCTTTCCGTACACTGTTCTTGTAGTTTCTTTTAGTCATTTCCTAACCTACCTAACTATTTATTTTCGTTACTAATTTCTCTTTTCTTCTCCCCCACAGCAAGGTTTTATAATTAAGTAACCTTTAGTTATTAATTACATTTTATTTTAAACAAAGTTTTCTCAATTGGAATAGCTGGAAGATGTGGCTCCTGTTTCAACTTAATATTATTTAAATCTTAATCATGATTAGACATCTTAATTAGCCAAATTATTTAATTATAAGAACTCATTTAATTTGGATTCGGAAGAACCCCTAATATTGTATATTGGCATCTTAGTCTCATGTATGGATCTCACCTTGATTTAATGAAGACGATTTTATCTAGACCCTCTGAGATTTTTTATTAGTGATCTTTTCTGAATTCCTTTTATTGACTTGAAAAGTTTTTAAGTGTGGCAATACAAACTTGTATGACTATTTATATATATATTTGTCTAATCTTTATAATATCTTCATTTATTAAATTACAATTTACTTGCAATCATAAAACCTAATTGTACCCAGCCTACTGAACATTAATAATAATTTATTAATTTTTGTTATTCAATACTTATTATATTACTAATAGTTATAATTTAACTATCATTCTCCTTGTGTGTAATTGAAAGAAATCATCTGATAAATTTTTGAACATATAAGATCAAATAAAAACTTTAAAAATAAATATTAAATTTACTAATTAAAGGCAATCTCGAAGATAGAAGGTCGAGTAGACGGTTTCCACCACCTTCTATAATTTAAATAACTTTATTTATTTTTTTTTTTTTTTTTTTTTCACTCCTCGAAGAGGTATTTATCCCTACTTTGGAATCTGGTGAAATTTATTTGATTATTTGTAGAAATCATGTGCAGCCCATATGCACTGGATTCTTGCATACTCATGATTGTTTTCAAAGTGATGGCACTAAATAGAAATTCTCATTCGTTCGTCAAAGAAGTCTCAACGATTTAGGCTGAAGTGTTGTCTTCTTAAAGAGACACCGACCCCGTCGACTGGTCTGTTATTAACCAGCCACATGCGTAAGCGAATCTTTAGACCAGGCTCCCATTTCATTGCGGGGGGGTCTAGCACCTAGAGCGTTTTAGAAGGATTTCGGGGAGGCAGATGCGCGGAAGAGGCACATCCAAAAAACCCTGAAGGGTGGGAAGCTCGCCTCTGAGAACGGGAAATCGCACCAAAATCACCCAGTTGCACGAAGACAGGAGTTGCTGGTTTTTTCCAGAGCGCCCCCGCCCGCCAATTATATCAATTTCTCTCGAATATTCGAGGTGATAATTGTTCTACTGATAATGATGATGATAAAGTGAACTGTGGCAAGCATTCCACCCACCTGACAGCCCACCTAATGTAGGGTCTGGTTTCCAACTTGATTTATTGTTTCTTCTCTCTGAGGAACTGGCAGGCAGGGCAGTATCTATTTTGAAGCGTAAGCTGTTAATCTTAGTTCCTTTGGTGATTACACTTATAGCACACCTCAAGACATTTAAATTTATTTTTAAGTTTCTTCTCCTTGGAAGGTATTTACCCCAATGGGTCTAACTTTAGACTGAGAAAATGAGAGATTTCTATGAGCCTAAGCATGTGTGTTTTTTTAAAGCTTACTTATGATTCCTTATAACAGAAACTGAATCATTCCACTAACTTTATATTTTGATTGAATAAGCATGTGTCCTTTTAAAAGCTCCTTTAAGGTAACTTATAGCCACATCTCAAAGAACATTTAAATAATTTTACATTTCATTAATTAAGCATGTGACTTTTTAAGAATTCTTTCCGATTACACTCATAGTTGCACTCAGAAATTTAAATAATTTTTTTTTTTTTTTTTTTCTTCAACTCTGGAAGAGAGGTGTTTATCCCTCATCCGGGTCCAACAACCTCAGACCTAATGGATGAGGGATTTTGGTTTACCCCCCAGCACTCCCTGAACATGTGCTGAAGTGCGTAAGAATGGCACAAATATTGCCACGGAGCCACATGGAATCCCCCTAAGGCAGGGACTACTCAGAATCAAATAAAGCTGAAAAGGAATCTATCATTTATTAATTAGTCTAATCTCTGTAAAGCAATTTAAACTTAATGTGGTAATAAGCTTCTTTTACTCACACTTAGGTTCCAGAGGATGGGCCTATATACTAATTTTAGGTTTCAGAGGAGAGGAATGGGCCTTTTAAAGTGATATTTCTAATTGATCTCAAACAAAATTCTGAAATGAAATATGTACTTTTGAATGTTAAGCATGTGTACTTAACCGTTCTTTTCTGATTCACACCCCCCCCCCATAAAATCATCTTAAAAATTTAAATAAATTTTCATTATTTTGAATGGGTAAGCGCACGTGTAACTAAAGTCTCCTTTCGATTACACTCATAACCACAATCAGAAAGTATTAAGTGACTTTTGTTTTACACCCTAGCATTTGTCTTTTTAAATCCTTAATATACACTCAATAGTCACACTCAGAGACGATTTAAATAATTTATATTTTCATTTGCGAAAGCATGTGTAATCTTCACCTTCTTTTACGATTACCCTCATTTTTACTAAGACTTTAACAACTTTTATTTTTTTTTTTTTTTGTCTATTGAAGGAACTTTATTCAGAGTTTGGTTCCTTTCCTTTCTATAAAGAAGATCTTAGTAGAAGTAAACCTCAAGAAAACCCTCATATTTCCCTTCTTCGGTGTCTCATCGATACTCCCAGCACAGTTCTTAGTTGCTTTAACACTCTTCTGATTACTGGTCCATACCAGCTCCAGTGTGGATACTTTTACCGGGAGTCTCTCGAGATTTTTTCTAGGCCTTTTTTTGTTCCCGGAAGCACCACAATCACTGACTATTCAATTATATCTAATTCCCAGAATCTCTTAGTTCGTATTTTAGCCTTTGGTTATTTCCAGTTCTTTTTCAATTCGTAAGGCCGGACTCTTCCATCCCAAGGACCTCCGACCTCTATAATCAAGCATTGTTTTTCAACCCAAATCTTGTTCTATATGATGACTATAATCTGGTTGTGTATGAGTGACTTGTGCGTCGTTGGTATGTTGTATCATATAGTATTAAGAACTCTGTTGTTTTCTCTAATATTGTTGGGTTTGCTTCTCAGTGGTTTCCTGTATTTACTTCTCTTTTCAAATCTTCTGCATATTCTATAGTGGAATAGTCTTGCAAATGTTGTTGTGTCGTTCTTGTGTATGTCCTTCTGCAGCAAAAACTTATCACTCAGATACGTATGTGACATACTGATTCCGACCGTTCATTGCACATTCTGCATTTGTCCGTTATGTTTTGCCCTTCTATGTGTTTTTTGAACCAGTTGGTCTGAGGGCCTGATCTTTGGGCTGCTAGGATGGTTTTTTCGTCCTTCTTAGCCATCCTTTATCATTACTTCATTTGATTTGTACGTGTCAATGAAAGCTTCATCCAGTATGTTTTTAAGTGTTTGGCAAATGGTCGATTTTTCCATTGTCTAAGATTTGCTTTTCCTCTAAATTCTCTTGTATGTCACTCTAGCATTCTTGTATTCTCTCTCCAAAGCTTCATTGGTTCTGCCTTCTCCATCAATTCACATCTCTTAGTATTAATTATCATTTTTTTTATATTGATGTTGTAGAAGGTTTCAGTTTCATGTTCATAGCGACCCATCCAATGATCTTTCCATCTTGCCCTTAAATTTCCAATTCTATATTCAGATTTGTATATTAATTCTACTGTAGGTATACTCCCATTCCTCCTTTTTTTGATACATGTTCCGTGGTACACATTGTTTTTATAGGTCATCTTATGTGCGTGCAGCATTTTTCTGGCCATAACATCCAGCTTGTTTAAGTCTTCTGCATCTAGTCGATAATTTCAAATCCATATGAGAGTACTGGGATCGCCAAAGTGTTAATGGCTTGCATTTTGTTTTTAGGGTTTAATTCAGATTTTAAGATTAATTTTAATCTTCTATTATTCCATTTTTATTTTTCCTTTCATTATGTTGTTTTATATTTTTCTGCCTCTTCTATTTCGAGGTACGTAGATGTCTGTTCTTTAGACAGGCTGACCGCCTCATCCAAAACAAGATAAAGGTAGTTAGTATTGTTGCATAATTCAAAAAAAGCTTTCCTGTATACCGGTAGCTCATGCTGTACGAAGGAAGGAAACATATGTCTCTAGTTTTGAAAGCTATTAAGTTTGACGATCACTTATGGTGAATCTGTAATGACCTGAAAATTATTTGGTTTCTTCTCGGTCTCCAGGGTGGCTTACAAAATAAACGTTTTTTTGTGTGTGTCTTTTAATTTATGCCGTGCATAAATATTAAGGGGGAGATGGAGTCCCCCTGGAATATTCCTCGTTTAATTTTTACTCTCTTCTATTTCAAAGAACAATCATAATGGAGATTTCAATATTAAGATGGAATTGATCACTGAGTGTCTAGAATCTATTAATATTTCAGGCTAATTTATATATTTTTTAAAACTTCTCGTGATCCAATTGTGAGGGACACTATCGTTAGGCTTTTTATAGCTCTATCCAAACCATACTTAGGTTTTTCTGGGCCCTCCTCAAATTTTCTGTAATCATTTTGTTGATGAGTAATTGGCTTTAGTTCATAACTATTTTACCAACATCCTTTTTTGTTCTCGCTTATGATGTATTGGTTATCCAACATGGTCTTGATCCGTTTTTGCCAACACTCCCGTAAATACCTTATATAAAGGGTTGGCAGACACGTGATGGGTCTATACTCTTCTGGTCTCTGGGTTTCTTCGCTTTTTGGGATCAGCACAGTTTCTCCAGTTGTTAACCACTGAGGAATCTCTTCTCTTCCATTTATAATTCTATTATAACTGGCGGTAAGCGGTTCCAATAGTGTTCTCATTTTCTTAAGCCATACATTTTGAACTCTATCTGGTCCAGGTGTTTTCCAGTTGCTACTCTTTTTAATTACATCTTCAATCTCTTTTTTTTGTAATTGCAACATGTTCCATTTGTTCGATATTAGTTGTTTCTTGGCTATTCTTTATTTGCTCTAGCCATTCTGCTTGATTATTAAACATTCTTTCATTTCATAATCTTTCCAGAAATCTATCCACTCTCCTCATTGGGAGGAGGTTTGACACTTTATGAATCCATTTCGTAGTTCTCTATAGAACCTTCCCAAAGTTAATTTAAACATTGATTTTAGTTTTAGCTGTTATTGTGTAATATCTACCTTTAATCTGTATTAGCCTTGCTATTATTTATACATCTTATCTACTGGCAATGGCTTAGTTATTATCGTACTGCTGTACTATGTTTTCTCTCTCTTTAGTTTATTTTGTTTGCTCTTCTTATAGTTGTGTTCTGAGTTAGCGATCCAACGTGGTAACGCAGTCTACTAGTCGTATACCATCTTGGGTCTTATGTTTACTTACTTCCTGTGTAGTCTATATTTCACGGTCACTTTTGTTTGTTTCTTGCTTTTTCTTTTTCTCTTAAATTGGTTTGAATACTTAGTCTTCATAAGTTCCGGCTACTGCCCTGCACTGATAGATATAATCCCATTAACCTCATCCAAATACAATCTGTCTGGCGGATAATTCTTGTAAGTCACGTTTCATGTGCTACCCTAGTATATTCCTCCATTTGTAAAAGATTTAGGTCCGAATTTTTTTAATTATTTGCATCTGACCTGTATTCCCTTTATAGTCTTATGCTCTGTACTTGCTATTTTTATCAGCATTTCCTCATGTTATCCTCCGCCTCTTATGCAGCAAGATTTCTTCGTTTCCCTGTTTGGACATACTCATATTTTCATTCACTCAGTTTCCTTTCTCTGTCTGCTCTCGTATCTTCTTGTTGAGTATCCATTAATTTTTCCCATCTCTTCCTACAGTTCCGGAATTTCTGTATGCCGATTTTCTTCTCCTTATTTACCTCTATCTATACTTCCAAAACGTGGTGCACAACCAACTAATATCCCTCTATAGTTGTTGTTTGGTCCTTGTCTAGATTTTCTCAGATACAGTCCTAATTATAAGTCAATCACTATTTCCATTTCTCTCTTACCCAGTTGTTACAGTCTCTTTATTGTTTATATCTCTCTCCTTTGTTTGTTTTCTTTTCTTTTACGTGTGCGCACTCTTTGTTCGTTTTTCGTGTTATATTTTTTACTAATTCCAAAGTCACGATCTACATTTTATTCTCTACTATCGTTTTGGGCTTCATTTTATCTTTCATCCTCAGTCTTCCTTCTTGGTAATTCTAGATTCATTTTGCTTTGTCAACCTGCTGGTGGCTTTACCCATATATGAATACAAGCAGTGTTTTTGCATAATCATAGCTTTCTCTGTCCCACATTTTTAACATTTTTTCGCTCAATATCGATCATCCTCGATAAAACATATTGCACCGAACTCTTTTTCAATTGACATATAGCACAGTTCAATCTTATTGTTTGGTTGGTATTAGTATTCTCCATATAATGAGCTTTCGCACTCATAGTACATGGATTTAACGGGACTAAGTCGTCCCATCCAAATAACTCTCTTCCCCACTGCTGGTCGATCCTCAATCGATTTTTTATTCAAAGTTTCTCTGTATTTACTCTTCAAACCTCCTCCATCTATCTGTTGTTATTTGTTCTGTTTGTGTGTATGGTTGGTTTTTCCTATCCTGAGTTTGTAGCAATGGCTGCTGCATCTCATACTACGGTGTATTTCTATTGTCTCCATATATCATTGTTAGTTCCTCTTTAACATAATCGTTTCGCTGCTGTTCACCGTTCCTTTTCTTAGGGACATATTTCATGTCTACGCAAAAGTGAGACACACTCACATCATAAAAAATAAACTTTCTTTCTCACTCCCCCCGACCAATACTCCTAATTGCACCCTACATTGTAAGGAGCTTTTCTTTTTTTTCTGTGGTTTGTTACTCTGGGTTGGAGGATCCCAAAGGTTCCCTCTAAACAATCCAGCAGGGGAGGTTGAAGTTCCGGTGGGCTGAACTTCGGGGTTATCTAAACCCATTGCTTCAGTTTGGAGAGATTGTTTGCTGCGCTCCAAAGAGCTCCGTCCCCCTCACCCTCTTCCGTAATGAGTAGGGGCCGGGACAGGGCTTCCGATTCCCTGGCAGTGTTTTCCTTTTTTGTTTCTTCTCATGGTTTTTGTTAGTGTTCCTATTCGTCGAGGCACTCATACGCACACTCAGAACATTTAATAATTTTATATTTTGATGCGTAAGTATGTGTCTCTTAAGGTGTCCTTTCTGATTTAATATAAGCACCACTGAGAACATTTAAATAACTTTAGAGCTCATTTATATTGTTTTATTTTTTTTTTTTTCTCTTGCCCTACGTTAGAGGTTATTAATCCTTCATGCCTGGCCAGAACCTGACTAGGTATCAAAGATTTCTAGTACTCACTAGGCAACGAGTTAGGAATTGCATCTAAGCCATCTTTTCTATTATCATCTTACCATGACACATCTTTAACACGATATTTAGTAGTTTTTTTGCGTATGTGGTCAGCTCTTCACTCACCATCTCCCAGTTGCTCCAACAACTATCGGTATAATTGCTCCACTCCTCCCCACCCGACATTCTTCTAGTATATCTTTATCTTACATATCTTCGGATACTTCCTTTTCTTCTTTCATAGAGAGTTTACTCATTAGTCCCTGCTTTATTCCAACTCTATTAAGTCATAAAGTTCGCTGTCTTCTTCTCTTGCAGTACCGAGTCATCGTTCTGGTTATGTGGTGAGGTATACATGTTGGTATTAGTATGTTCGTATAGGATTTATGGCTTCCTCATGTCTATTATTGAGGCTCTTTGTGCTGCAGGTATTTACGGTATTCTATTGCATGTTTGTATATCTGTCTATTTCTCTCTCTTTGTTTAATTGTGTTTATGTCTATCTGTCTTTTTCCTGTCTTTCTGTTTATCCGTCTGTTCTTATATTTTACGCCTGCCCCTTTGTCTGCAGGTCTTTATCTCCTTCTGTCTGTGTCTATCTGTTTTTGTCTGTTTATCCATGTGTTTGCTGTCGTCTATCCATCTGTTTATCTATCTGTCTATTTGTTTATTTGTCTGTTTATGTTTCCTTGCCTGTCTCTGTCTATTTATATATTTGTTTGTCTGTTTGTTTATCCGGCAATCTGTTTTCTTGTTTGTCTCTGTCTGTTTATCCATTTGTCTATCTGTTTGTCTATTTGTATGTTTATCTATCTGACTGCCTATTTGTTTATCTTTTTATCTGTCATTTTGTTTGTATGCATGTTGTTTATCTGTCTATCTGTTTGTTTCTATGTCTGTCTATCTCTGTTTTTCTATCTGTCTGCATGTTTGTCTTTTTTGTTTGTTTATCTGTGCGGATGTTTACCCATATGTGTGTGTCTCTGTCTGTTTATCA